>WOXC01007048.1:0-55000 GCA_011680675.1 Gymnobelideus leadbeateri
AATGAATTCCAATTTATGTGCTCTCATGCTAGATTCTTGTTCTTTCTCTCCTCCCTCTCCTCCTCCCTCTCTTCTCTCTTCTCCACTTCCTTCTTCCTTTCTCTCTCCTCTCTTCCCTCCTCTCCTTTCCCCTCTCCTCTCCTCTTTTCTCCATTCAAATCCAATCTTAGATACTTAATAACTGTTTGACCCAGAGCAAGTAATCTATCTTCCACCTGCCTCAGTTTCCTCAACTCTAAAATGGGGATAAGAATAGCACCCACCTCTCAATATTTTTGTGAGGATCAAATATCAAATGAGATATTTGTAAAGCAATTACCACCATGCCTGGCACATAGACTCTCAATACCTTTTTGTTCCCTTGTACCCTCCTCTTTCTGGTTATAGATATATATTACTTGCTCTTGACTGGACTTGTTATTTAAGGAGATGTCTTCTCTCAGGGAGAAACTTCTAGATTTAAATTTAAATTTAAATAGATATAAATTTCTTCAAGGCAGAGACTATTTCTTTTTTTACTTTTGAATCTCTAGTGCCAAGTTCAAAACTTGTCATATAGTAGGCACTTAATGAATGCTCATTGCTTATACTTGTTGGATAATTGGTGGCAAAGAACAAAATTACTAAATTAAAAAATACTACCATGCTGGTTCTGCCTTAAGAATCCCACTTCTCCTGCTTTCTGCCATCGCCTTCTCTTTCTCCTCCAACTCTCTTTCCCTTCCTTGGATCCCAGTCTCCAGCGGTCGACTCTTTTATGAGAAGGGCCCTGACCCAGGAGGTGCTGGAGCTGATGTTGGCTGAGTTTCTGGAAATCCTTCCTCATGTCAGTTGCACAGGGGAGAATTCATCCCAAGAAGTGTTCTGTCTGAATAGTGGGCTGCTTGTGTGCTGGGGAGTCACAGCTGGGACTGAGGCTGGCTACCTTCCAATGGGCTGCCCGGGACTGAGCCACAGAAACTGGCTTCAGATAGATGAATGTATTAGGGGAATAGGAGAAACAACTCTGTCCTTCACTTTGGATCCAAATTGGTGCTGGCTTGATTGGATTCAAACTTGAAGATCCCCTCAGGGTCACCTTCAGCCTTGTTTATTCCCTCTTTCAGTTACCATCAGCCTCCTTCCTGGCATCTGATTCACTGTGACAGGTAGCACTGAAGAGGGTCTGGTGTGTGACAGATGTGAGCTTCTGTCTTGCCCATCTTTACACATGTTGGCAGAGAGAACTATGAAAGAGAAGGAGAAAGCTGATCTTATTAGACTGAGATAACAGCTACACTTTGATCATTTCTACCCTATTTTTGCAGATTTAACCTATTTGCACCTGAATTCAACAAGATGTCCACACAAGCTCCTTGAGCAATTTCCCTTCGGAATGTAAGCTACCTTAAGAGAGAGTCAGGATGGGTTCCTTCTGTCTTTGCATGAGTAGGGCTTACAACAGTGCTGGGCACATGTCTGATGAAAGACCCTAGGAATCATCGACCTAAAGACCACTTGGTCCAACTCTCATTTTACAAATGAGGAAACTGAGGCTTAGAGAATAAGAGTCATCTAAGATCATGTAACTAGTGGCGTAAATCAGGCCAGAATTCAGCTTCTTGACTCTAGCTCCATAATGCTCCTTATTTTGGGAAGCTTTCTCTCTTCTTCATCCTTCTATTCCCCCCTCCCCCTCCCCCACTCCCTAGCACAGGATTCTGTGGAATTGATTAGCATACCACTTCTAAACTAAATTGGTAATTTTCTGTATAAAGGAATTTCTGGGGATGCAAAGATTGTATATCACTTTTAACCTTCAAACCTGCTTGAAAACCTCTGTGAATTATTCTCTCATCCCCTAGCCACATTTACAGGATGGTGTTTGAAGTTTGGGATACAGCTTACTGGCTTAGGAGCTGTATTTCTCTATGCCAAGCTAAATGGACCCTCTGGGGAATGAGCTCGGTATTCCTGCAGTGTTCTAGCCGGTTTAGCTAACTGCCATTCAAAGAATCGGAAGAGGATGTTACCAGTGGCCATGCTTGCTGGTTGGGGAATCAGAAGAGCACATGCCTATCTATGGTCCCCTCCTCCCCCTCCTCACTCTTTAAGAAAATTCAAAACAAAAAACATCCATCTTTCAGCTAATGCTGCAAGACACATATGAAGTTATTTAATTCAATTTACTCCTTTTACAAAAAGTTAGGATTCAAACCCAGGTTATCTGACCTAAAATGTTCCCACCCTCACCACCCCCACCGAAGGACTAAGAAATGTTTGTGCCTGGTGCATGCAGCATGAAATGCACCTTCAGTTGAAGAATGGGTTATGTGTGGCACCACCATATTGTGGGGAGACTTAGACTCAAGGGCAAAAGCATGAGGGTGCTGCAGGGAGGCTTATGAGAAGGAGGAGAGGGTAAGAGAGGCGCTCACTCCAGTTTAGAGTTGGGAAGGAACCATCTATAGTCAGCACTATTGGGAAGTACTCCAGTTATCCCACCCTAGTTATGGCTTTTTCTCCCATACCACCCTGCCTTTTAGGTGTTGTTCAGATGTTTGTCATGTCCAACTCTTTGTGATCTCATTTGAGATTTTCATGGCAGAGACACTGAAGTGATTTGCCATTTTCTTCTTCAGCTCATTTTATAGATGAGGAAACTAAAGCAAACAGGGTTAAGTGACTTACCCAGGGTCACACAGCTAGTAAGTGTCTGAGGCTGGATTTGAACTTGTCTTCCTGACTCCAGGCCTGCTATCCCATCCACTATGCCACCTAGCTGCTTCTGTTGTATATATGTGGTTTATATATGGTGTGTATATGTATGTATGTTTACACATATGTATATATGGTTTTATGTATGACCTATTTGGTGTACCCGGTGTATATAAGTGGTTTATAGATATTGTTTGTGCATATGTACATATATGTGTGTTGTGTATATAACACAAATATGCTTATATATGTACATATGCATGTATATGTAATATACCAAGTTCATGGATTCCAAGTTAAGAATTCATGTATTAGTCTCTACTCTTAAGGAGTTCACATTTGGGGCTAGGAGTGGAAGGATAAAAAACAGGTAGGCAGCTGATAAATACATAATGTATAGAAGTAATGTTTGGGGTCATAGATTAGATCTGGAAGGAGACCTCTAGGGTCATCTCATTTTATAGAGGTGGAAACTGAAGAGATGAATGAATTTGCTCAGGGTCACACATATAGAATGGGACTGAGGCAGGATATGAACCCAGGTCCTCTGACTCTAAGTTCAGCATGATTTCTATAGCACCCTGACTGTCTCCTCTTGGAGGAAGAGGCTCTTGAGTAGAGCCATGAAGGGACCATGGAGGGAGGAAGGAGAGTAACCCAGGTGTGGTGGACACAAGCTGTCCAAAGGCATGAGGTTGCAGGTCAGAATGTTGTGTATAGGAATGTAAGTCATCCAGGGTCACAAAGTTGCTAACATTTATATAGCACTTTATAGCTTATTGAGCATTTTATATATAGCATGAATTTGATTTTTCACAGTAATACTGAGATGCTGTTATCTTCTTTTTACAGTTGAGGAAACTGAGTCTCAGGTGACGGGACTTGCCTGGGGTCACACAGTTGATAGTCTGCAGTAGGATTAAGACTCAGCTCTCCTGATTCCAGTCTAATCTTCTCTCCATTATGTTATCCAAACCCAGGGCTTGAGCCCAGGCAGTTTTGCTCCAAGTCCATTTTTCTTGTTTTCTGTAGCACAAATGGTTTATACTATTTATTTGGCCATGTATTGACTTTGTTGTGATCCTGGTTCTCTTATGTTTATTTCAGATCTCCCAGGGAGATAACAAACACACCAGGGCAAGGACCCTTTGAGCACACTTCCCTGGACCATAGGCATACTTTGTCTTCGTAGTAGACCTTTAATAAAAGCATGTTGATTGATTGGTGCATGAAAATGATTTTTCCCACCTTTACTTTACCCTAGCTCAGCCCTATGAGATTGTTTCTTTGTTTTATTTTTTTTTTTGACCCCACAGTAACATTGTGAGGCAGATAATACAACTTTCATTATTCCCATTTAACAGATGAGAAAACTGAAGCTTGCATGTTGCATCTGTGAAAATAAGGGCAATAAAAGTACCCACTTCAAATTGTTTGTGAGAGTCTTGCAAGATTACATATGGAGGGGCGGCTAGGTGGCGCAGTGAGTAGAGTGTCAGCCCTGGAGTCAGAAGGACCTGAGTTCGGATCCGACCTCAGACACTTAATGCACACACAAACAAAAACCTAGCCGTGTGACCCTGGGGCAAGCTACTTAACCCCAATTGCCCTCCAAAAAGGAAAAAAAAAGATTACATATGGAAAACCCTTTTGTAAACCTTAAAGCTATAAAGGATAGCTATGATAACAATGATAGCTGATATCCATAAAGTTTGAGGTTGGACAAACCTATTTGAACCGGGAAATTGATGGGGGTTTTCTCCTGGGATCTTATTGGAGTAGGGAATGTTTGTGTCTATATAGACTGGTACCTGCTTGGTACCTATAGTTTTAAAGAATTGTTCAGGACACTAAAAAATAAAGAGAGTGGCTCAGAGTCTCACATGGAGGATGTGCCCAATGTGAGACTAGAAACCCAAATCTTTCCGAGCTCCCTTGGGAAGGGACCTCCCTGTAAGTGTGCAATGTTGGAAGATTCCTCCCTGTTGGATGACTTTCCCTTAATGGATCCTAGAGTCCCTGCGTTATGAGGTACCTCAGAACCCATCTCTGTGAATCTGAAACTGAACAGGAAGCACCCCCATTAGACATCTCCAGCAGGTGGTTGACTGGCCTCTGCTTAAAGTCTTCCTGTGAAGGCTAGAGAGCCCCTGCCTCCCAGAGGGCAGTTCATGTCTCTGTTGGACAGCTCCAGTTGATGGGAAGTTTCCTACAATAGCCAAAGTCAATCTCTCCTTTCTGCAGCATCCTGTTCTGCTATAGTCCCGATCATATGGTGTGACTCTCACCGTTGACTCCCCCTCTATGGGATAGTCCTTCAGGCTCTCACTCTTCTTTCCTATATTCCTTCCCCACAAGTCTATCCACCTCCAGGCTAAATTCTCCACAATCCTTTTATCCTTGAGTGACATATGGTCTCCAGTCCCCTCCTAATTTTGGTTGCTCCCATATGGTGCTCAGAAATTAACATAGTGAATCAGATGTGATCTGTCCCAGGGACCCATTGGGTAGAGGAGGTCAATGTGTCACCTCTGGGGGATCTATCCTTTTCTGTTGAGTCAGGACTTTTTCGGCCTTAGCTACAGTTACTATTTGGGAGTAGGGGAACTTTTGTATTTTGGCCTCTGAAGGTCTAATGCTTTGATTTAACCAGAATTATTGTGTTGCAATGAAGAGAGCCCTGGCTTTGGAGTCAAAACCTGATTCAAATCCCACCACTGATGCTTACTTCTCTGGGTGATCTTGGATATCTCTTTGGGCCTCAGTTTCCTCATTTGTAAAATAAAAGTGTTGGACTAGCTGTTCTCTGAGCTCCATTTTAGGTCTAGATCTGTGATCCTCTGGTCTTTTCTTGCCTGAGGTCTGGTGTCTGCAAAAAACCCTGTATCAAGATTAAAAAAAAAAAACCAAGACAAAACAACTAATGGTATCTTATTGTTTCCCTTGCAAAACTCTCTAGGAGGCACCCAGCAGCTCTTTAAATATCCAATTGTCAACTCAATTCAGGAACCACTTACTAAAGTCTAGAGTGTTTAAATATTTTCATGGATATCTTTTGCTTTTGTATTACATTCATTTCCAATTTAAAAAAAATATCCATTTTTTTAAAAAGCATCTTTAGTCTGAGGGAACTACCCATTAACCTGAACCCTTCCAGGACTTTTTGTCTCCTGACACTGCTGGAGTATTGTCTTGTGTGTGTGTGTGTGTGTGTGTGTGTGTGTGTGTGTGTAGATAGATATAGGTAGGTATAGATATCTAGAGATTTATCTTACCCCTCTAGATTATATATGCTTTTTGCAAGTAGAGACCATGCCTCCCTCCCTTCCTTCCTTCCTTCTGCATTATTTCTTTTAAAAGTTGTATCGATGCCTTTTGATTTTTGGACCAACAACATTTCCTCTTCCCCTACTGCTACCCTCTGGAAGTCTTTCCTTTTCATATGGAAAAAAAATAAGCAAAACCATCCAATCCTAGAAGCACATCCATTAGTGGTCCATTAGACAACACTCATGGTCCCCTATCTCTTCACCAGGAGGAAGAAAGTATGTTTCATGATTTGTTGTCTAGGACCAGAATCACTTCATTCATGGTTTTATTCCCATAGTGCCTGGAACATAGTAGGTATCCCCAATAAATGTTTGTGGGATTGAATCAAATTCATTTCTGTTTCTTGGCTCTTTTCCAAATAACTGAAGTTGGCCAGATAAGCAAAGCATGGTAAATAAGTCATTAAACTTGGAAAACTGGGTTGGAATCTCATCTTAACTGCTTATAAGTCCCTTATACTTTCTGAATCTTTCTGTCTCTTCATCTGTAAAATGGGAATCTTTATAGCACCTATTACCCATGGTCTTTTTGAGGATCAAATGAGCTTGTATGTATCAAGTGCTTTGCAAACCCTAAGGTTCCCTAACAACCTTCCCCATTATTGTTATTGATAATATGTTGATTCTTGTCCTACAACTGATGGAGTTCAAACAATGGTGATTACTGTTAGAAAAATTTTTGACTCTTGCAGAGGCCTCCTTAAGTACAAAATGCCTTAATCTCTGTCATTTAATTCTCACAATGACCCTCTGAGGTAGGCAGATCAGGCATTAGCGGTTGCCATTAACAAATAAAAAATCTGATGTTTTCAGAAGTTGGGGCTAGCCCAACTCACGTGGCAAATTAGAATGGAAGCCTCCAAACCCCCAGTTTAACACTCCTCCCTTTATACCATTTTTCACTGAACACATTTTAGAAGCATATTTGACAGTAAGCAGAAGTAGAACACATTTGAGTTTTAATCTGTAAATAGGAAAATATCCCATTCTTCTGAGCAATGTGCTTATTTGGGGCATCTTTTTTTTTATTATTTTAATAGGCCCATACTTGGTATCTGGCTTTGTTTCTCCTCCTTTATCTCTGGTTGGGTGGGAGGCTTCTATGTTGAGAACCCATTTTCTGAAATATGTCTGCAAGGGAAGAATAGTTCATCTACTCTCCTCCATATGTTTCTCCCCCCTCCCCCATTGGGTTTAGGGTATCTTTTTATACTTTTATATAATTTTCATTTCACAATTAGAATTTTTAATAATTTTTGTATTGCCCTTTGGGTTTTTTTAAAATACCACAATCTTTTCTCAATAATCCATCTCCTACCCGTTGAATCTTGCCTTGTAGCAAAAAAGCCCTTAACACAGTGACCTCATCTGACAGTATGTACAATGTCTTCGTCCCATACTCCTTCATCACCTTACTCAAGAAAGAGAAGTATGTCTTTTCTTCCATCCCTTTCCTATTGTTGTTTTCATTTGCATCATTGTGGTTCCAGTGTTTATAATTCTCTTGTGTCTGCTTCCTTCATTCTGCATCAGTTTATGTCTTTACATGTTTTTCAGAATTCATTTCTCATAGCAAGATAATACTATGACATTTATGTGCCAAATTGTGTCCAACCATTCTCCAACTGATGGGTACCCACTTTGTTTCTATTTTTAAAATTTAATTTATTCATTTTTAGTTTTCAACATTTACTTCCATAAGTTTAAAAATTTTCCCCCTCCCTCCCAGTCTGATATAGGTTTTACATATACATTCCTATTAAACATATTTTATAATTATAATGAATGGGAGAAACCATGAGATAGAAAAAAAACAAAAGAAAAAGAAAATAGTCTGCTTTGCTCTGCATTCAGACTCTATAGCTCTTTCTCTGGATGTGGATGACATTTTCCATTATGAGCCTTTTGGAAATGTTTTAGGTCTTTGCATTGCTGAGAAGGGCTAAGTCTATCAAATCAGTCATTGAGGACTGTGACTGTTATTGTGTATAATGTTCTCCTGGTTCTGCTCACTTCACTCAGCATCAGTTCATATAAATCTTTCTGAAGTCTGCCTGTTCATCATTTCTTATAGCACAATAGTATTTCATATACCACAACTTGTTCAGCCATTTCCCAATTGATGGGCATCCCCTTAATTTCCAGTTCTTGGCCACCACAAAGAGAGCTACAATAAATATTTTTGTACATGTAGGTCCTTTTCCCATTTTTATCTTTAGGATAGTCCTAGAAGTGGAATTACTGAGTCAAAGGGCATACACATTTTTATAGCCTTTTGGGCATAGTTCCAAATTTCTCTCCAGAATGGTTGGATCAGCTCACAGCTCCACAAATAATGAATTAGTGTTCCAACTTTCCCACATCTCCAACATTTATCATTTTCCTGTTTTGTCATGTTAGTCAATTTGATAGATGTGATATGGTACCTCAGAGTTGTTTTGATTTGCATCTCTCTAATCAATAGTGATTTAGAGCATTTGTTTTTTAAGCAATTGGGGTTAAGTAACTTGCTCAAGGTTACATGGCTAGTCATTATTTATGTGTGGGTGCTCATTTTCTGAGGCTGGATTCGATTCTGGGTCATCCCAACTCTGAGGCTGGTGCTCTTACTCATTGCACCACCTAGCTGCCCCCTAGAGCATTTTTTCACATGACTATAGATAGTTTTAATTTCTTCCTCTGAAAACTGCCTGTTCATATCCTTTGACCATTTATGACTTGTAATGACTTGTAGTCTTATAAATTTGACTCACTTCTCTTTCTATTTTAGAAACGAGGCCTTTATCAGAGATGCTAGTTGTAAAAATTCTTTCCCAGTTTTTTGCTTCCCTCCTAATCTTGGTTGCACTGACTTTGTGCAAAAACTTTTCAATTTAATGTAATAAAAAATGATCCAGTTTTCATTTCATAATGTTCTCTATCTCTTGTTTGGTCACAAATTCCTCCATTCTCCTTAGATCTGACAGGTAAACTCTTTCTTGCTCCCCCAATGTGTTTATATTATCAGCCTTTATATCTAAATCTTATACCCATTTGAATTTTATTTTGGTATACAGTATCAGATGTTGATCTATGCTCACTTTGTGCCATACTGTTTTCCAGTTTTCCTAGCAGTTTTTCTCAAATAGTGAATTCTTATCCCAGAAGCTGGAGTCTTTGGGTTTATCAAACAGTAGATTACTATAATAATTGATTGCTGTGTCTTGTATACCTAACCTATTCCACTGATCTACCCCTCTTTTTCTTAGCCAGTACCAAATGATTTTGATGATTGCTGCTTTATAATACAAATTAATATCTGGTATGGTTAGGCCACCTTCCCTAGCAGTTCTTTTCATTAATTCCCTTGATATTCTGGACCTTTTGTCCTTCCAGATGAATTTTGATATTATTTTTTCTAGCTCTATAAAATAATTTTTAGTAGTTTGATTTGTATGACACTGAATAAGTAAATTGATTCAGGTAGAACTGTCATTTTTATTATATTAGCTTGGCCTACCTATGAGCAACTTATGTTAATATTTATTTATTAATATAAATATTAAAATTATAAATGATAAAATTTTGTTAATATATATTCTTGTTATCAAAGTTTTTTTAAGGTCTATTTTTTAAAGGGTTGCTTTTGTCAGTGGACCTCCCACGATGATGCTAGGGTTCATTTAAGTTTAAGGGATAAATGGAAGATTTGATAAAACTTTCTGAGTCAAAAGCAATTTCCCATAAAGGAAGGGTAGTTGAAGGAACTAGGAATGAATATCTTTTTTTTTTTTGGCTTTTTGGAGAGGGGAGAAGAAGGGCAATTGGGGTTAAGTGACTTGCCCAAGGTCACACAGCTAGTAAGTATTAAGTGTCTGAGGCCAGATTAGGAATGTTTATCTTAGAGAAGAAAAGAGAGGAGATCAGGTAACTGTCTCCAAATAAATATCCCAGTGTGAGTGTGTAGTATCTTCTCTCTCTCCTCCCTATTATCTTCCCTCATTAAAATTTAAGCCCCTTGAGGACAGAGACTGCTTTTTAAAAAAAATTTGTATCCCCACTATTTAGCACAGTGCCTAGAATGCTTCATTAGTGTTTAATAAATGTTTGTTGGCTGACAGAAAGACTAATACACTGACAAATGGAAGAAAGATAAGACTTGTTTCTGTGTGCCCTAAAGGGCCAAACAGAGAGCAGTGGATAAATTTTATAAAGAAGCAGGAAGAAAAGTTGAACAATTAGAACTATTGAAAATTGGAAAGGTCTGCCTCCAGAGTTGGTGAAATCTTTCAGCAAAGTCTGAATGGCCATTTGTTGGCTATAAAGTGTATTCTTATTGAGGGATGGGTCACAGAATCATTGATTTATCACTGGAAGAACCTTAGAGGTTATCCCGTATAATTCCCCTTTTACAGAGAAAGAAACTGAGGCCCAGTGATATTACATGATGGGATCAATATTTAGAGCTTGGAGATCACCTAGCCCAATTCCTTTATTTTGCAAATGAGGATATTGAGGGTCTGAGTGTTGAGATCACTTGTCCAGGGTCAGACAGCTGGAAAGTAGATTTTGGATTTGAACCAGGGTCCCCGCCTCCCTGCCAAAAGGTTTCTTTACTCTTTCCATGACCCCCATGCTCCTCTTAGATTTTAGCTGAGGCGCCTTCCCTTTGAGAGATTCTGCATTACTATTCCATACACATTTTTTGAGGTGATGTTGTGCCAAAAGAAGCGAGACAAGAGACCCCCGAGAGTAAAATTTGGAAGTGGATTTTATTTTTCCGTGGGACTGTCCGGGGTCAGGCCCAAATCGAACAGTGAATATTCACGGACAATGTGCCAGCTTTTAAAAGGATGCCAGGTGGCCAACGGTTAGGTATTAAGTAAGCAGAAACTTGCAGAGACCAAAACAGTGATTGGTCAGTACACACCTCAAAATTCCCCGACAGCCTTAGCCAAGTCTCACTGACTCAGAAGCCTGCCCACCTCCATGAAGGTGAGCTGACTGGGGAAGGGCAGAGCTAAATCCTGCAGTCTGCTCAGTTCCTTGAGGGAGAGCTGAGTTTGGGGGATGGGCAAGCCAGGTACAACATTGACAGATTCTGTGAGCTCCAAGTCCAAGGTGCTATGAATAGTAATTTATGTAATTAGAGGTCAAAATGATGCAGTTTAGGGGTGTAAGGACCCCAAAACTATCAAGGTACAGGGTTGAGTCATCTGAAAAGAATTTTCAGACTCAAGCAGTCTTCCAGTCAAGTAGCACAAGTTTATTATAATGCTAAAGTGGGCAGAGCACCTTGGGGAACTTTTTTTTTTAAAGCACTTGGGGTTAAGTAACTTGCTCAAGGTTACACGGGCAGTCATTATTTGTGTGTGGGTGCTCATTTTCTGAGGCTGGATTCGATCCCAGGTCATCCCAACTCCGAGGCCGGCGCTCTTACTCACTGCGCCACCTAGCTGCCCCCTTAGGGAACTTTTGACTTAATGGGGGTGAATCTAGAGCTGATATAGAAAAAGTACATGGAATGGTAGGCCAAGTATGCTAATTAGGTGAAACACATGGTTTCTGTACCTTGAGCACAGGTGGCATTCCCTACTGGAAGTGGGGTGGGGAGGGGTGTGTCTAAGGGATATGTTTTTGGTCTGCTATGTCTATGGCAAGATAGTCTCTGGAGTTGATGTCTATAGCTTGACCTCTGGATTGTATATGGTAACTGTGGAAATCAGTACATAATAATTCTGCTGGTACAAAATAGTCTTGTTTATACAAGGGGAATTCTACAGAGGTCAGCTTGTTCTTATAACAGGAAGAGAGAGTTTGCTTCTCTGGGCCCCACTCATGAGTTATTGCCAGATACAGGATCTTTGGGCAAGGCAGAGATATGGTCCTAGAGCTGGGGTCTGAGAACCCCTTCAAAAGCATTTTGACATCTCATCAGAGTTCAGACATCTGGGTCATCAGACAGCCAATCAACAATGAAGAAGCATTGATTAAGTACTAGCTACAAGCTGGGCTCTATGCTAAATGCTGACAATACAAGGAAAACCAACAACAGCCCCTGCCCTCAAGGAACTTACATTCCATTGGTTAATTCTGCAATATTTATGTTATATTCTGTAAAGTTGGAAAAAGGACTAATTGGGTTCAACAAACATTGATTAAGCACCTGCTGCAAACGTCCTCTCTCAGCCTTGATTTTCTGTTCTGTAAAATGAAAGGGCTGGACCAAATGACCTGTAATCCAGCTCCAAAGCAACAATGAACCTGTGAAAAGAGTCTCTCTCTCTCTCTCTCTCTCTCTCTCTCTCTCTCTCTCTCTCTCTCTCGTAGGATTTCAGCTTTCTACCTCCAAGTCTTGTACTATAGCCACTGGGCCACCTTGTTGCCTTGAAATAACATCACCTGTGATCCTAGAAGTAATAAATGGGAAACCACTGAAGGTTCATGAACAGGGGAGTAACATGGTTAAAACATACCTATGTTTTTGGGAATATCAACTTGGAAGCCAAATGGAGGATGGTTTCAACATGAAAAAGACAAAGTGTGACTGTCAATCAACAAGTGTTTAAGAACTGAGTCTACAAATACAAAAGATGAAACAATCCCTACTTACTCTTAATGAATTTGCATTCAAATGAGGATGACAATGAGTACATGTAAAATGTTAGTATTTTTTTTACAAACAAGATGGACTTTACTCCCATCGGTTTTGATGACAATGCATAACTTTATTGACAATTTCAACATGAGTTCAGATGAATAGAAAATCATTTTCAGAGCCCTATCCAGTCCCTTGACATTGAGAGGCTTCCATAGTAATTAACATCACCGACAACCCTCTACTGGTCTTTTCTGGGGCAGATAACAAGTGGTGTAGGAGTTCCTTCTTCACTATTGATGAATATAGAGAAGTAAGGGCGTAGAGGCCCTTGAAAGTTTGTGACTGGAGTACTATAGAGAAGGCATTCTTCTGTGACATGGTAAAATGCTACATGTCCATTTTCATAATCAAGAAAAATGCCCAATTTTTCTAGGCGCTTGCTCAAATGACAGCTTTCATTTGATTTCCAGATGAAAAAATCATTTTCAGATTTGAAGCCTTCCAGGGAAATTATATCCCCAAGTAATGTGGGGGACTCCCCGTTTGTGCTATCTGAGACTTCACAGACACCCACATCCCACTCTACATTATCTCCCAACTCCACTTCCCAATAGTGTTTGCCCGAGGTAAAGGTCTGAGCCCCCAGTACACTGAAAGCCTCACCAAGTCTTCCTCCATCATCAGGCAGGTCCTCTGGGACACGTCTATACTCCACACGCTTCAGATCCTCTGACAGGATGAGATGAGGATCGGCTGTGTGTGGATCCAGAGTTATATCTCTCTGGAAACTCTTAAGCACTTGTCTCAAGCCAGTGATGGGGCAGCTGCTCCAGCGAGAGGAAGCAATTTCCAGTTCTTGAGGTAGCAGCTCCCCATTCATTTCCAACAGGTTTTTCCTATCCTGGAGCATTTTCAGTGGTGCCTTGTCCAAATCCTCCTCCACTTCTAATATCGCTCTTTGCAGATTTCGCATTTGTTGTGAGAGTTTGGCGCCTCTCTCCTCAAGCTTTGCCATGTTTTCTCTGAATTCCTGCTCCAGTAATTGTAGGTGTCTATTTTCTTCATTTTGTAGGAACTGGTACATTTTTTTATATTCGTTCCGAACCGATTGTTTAAAAAAGTCCGAGTCTTCCTTACAATATTCTTTGTTCCTCCTCACTTTGTCCAATGCAATTTGAAATTCCTCTTCTTTTCTCCGTAAGATATCCTGGGTCTCCTGGAGCTCGCCCTTGTACTTGTCAGCAGCTCTGTTCAGGGGCAGGATGTGGTGATACCTGTGCTCTGGGGCTAACGAACAAGATTCACAGACGGCTCTCTGCTCTTCCTCACAGAAGAACTTCTCTCTTTCACTGTGTTGCTCACAGATGGTCAGGTCCCCCATGCTCTGCAGTAAGTGACGTCTGAGCATTTTACCAGTGATGGAGAGAGTCTGCAAGCTCTTGTTGGGTATCAAATTACTGTCTTTAATGACTCCTCTGCACTCGGGGCAGGTAAATCTGGCACCAGCTTCCTCCCTGCACTGGAGAAGACACTCTGAGCAAAAGCTGTGGCCACATTTGACCGTCACTGGGTCAGTGAAGTAGCCCAGGCAGATGGAGCAAGTAAGTTCTGTCTTGAGACTTTCAATTAAGCCTTTGGTATCCATGTTCCTAGCTCTCCGATTCTATCCTTCTCCAATATTCCTCTCAGGATAGCAAAAGCTGGTAAGGTCTTTTTAGAAATCTTTCTTTGGTTAGAACCTCCCTTGACTCCACCCACAAGAGGTGAGAACTCCTGTGGGTTTGTACCTCTGTGTTTCCAGTCTCTGCTGTAGGACTGAATTCTCACCTTTGCCTTTTGCATAGTGATGAGCTATAATTCTCAGGGAGTGTTTACACCTGGGCCCTTCAGTCTAGAGTCTCTTGTCCCTCAATTCCAAGCAAAGTTTATCTCTGCTTCTGACCTTCTCCAATACTCTTCTGAGGATAGATAATGCTAGCTCTTTTCCATGAGCTCTATCATCAGAAGTTGTTAAGAATGAATTTTGTATATCTTCCTTTGTTTAGTCTTTCCTTTTCTCTGCCCAGCAAAGGTGAGAACTCCTGGGTTTGTTTTTTTTTTTAGTGCTTCCAATCTCTGATACAGGGCTGAGTTCTCACCTTTGTGTAAGTACATGTAAAATATATACGGTAATGTAAACCATGTTTATAAGTACTGTATTTATATTTTATATGTATTATTAAATATGTATATACATTATATCAGGTACTGATATATTTATATATTTAGTAGATATATTCATATATCTATACATATTTACATGCATGCACACACATACACACACAAAGTGAATAAATTGATAGCTACAAAGTAATTCAATAAAGGTAGTGAGGATACCAGCAGTTGGTGTTGTGATAGCTAGTACTCATGGAAAGGCTTCCTGCAGAAGGTTGTATCTGAGCTGCATCTTGGAGGAAGAGGCAAAGGTGAAGATGGGGCGGATTCCAGGCAGGGGAATGGCCTGACCATCTGTATAGTCCAGGTGGGAGATGAAGAGGGTGTCAAGAGGGTGATAACTATGAGTGGAGAGAAGGAGGGGCAGATGCCAGAGATGTGATAAAGGTTAGGATCTAGGGATCTTTTTGAAGGCTTTCCCTTCGCAAGTTTAGGGTTAGGGGTTTCTTTGAGCCTTGACCATTTCCTGTCACCGGATCCCCCCCATTATGCTGAAGACAAGGTAGTGGAGCCCAGCTTGAAACATTTAAACTTGCTTCGACAAAGCTGACAACCTCCCCCAAACCACCCTGTGCTTTGATTTCACTGGTAGGATAAGTGGGATCTAAAATGAACATCTGTGGAGCATGAATCCAATGTAGCTGATGTGGGAGGATCTAAAAAGGACCTCTGGCTGGCTGCCTTTTGGTGCTGCCAGAGCCTCTGTTACCTGTGTGGGCTTGAAGATGCTCACATGCCACCCTGGGCCCCCATCTTCCCTTGGGTTCTCCCTCCTCAGCCCTCCTCAGCCCTCCCCAGCCCCATTCTGATCCCACTCCCTGCCATCTCCCCCATCAGTTGCTGTGATGTTTTGGCAGGGATTTAAAAAGAGAATGCTGACTCATCTGAAACCCTTACTTGGCATGGGTGGTGATCACAGGTTCTGAGACATGTGGGGTGTCAGAGCTGGAGACAGTTTTGGAGGTCATCAGGTCTAAGGAATACCGGGCATATACAGGCAGAGACCTCAGAGGAAACAGTGGAGTCAGAGGACCCACTTACCACTTCTATGACCTTGCTTTCCTCACTTGTCAGATGAGGGTTTTAGAGTCAAGAGTTGAGGTTCCAGTTCTTACATCATCTGTAGGCTCCCGGCTTCCTTGGTGGTTATAAAAAAAAAAAAAAGATCTCTCTGAGGTCTCTTCTGGTTCCAGTGGACCTTCCTGGGTCTCAGTTTCCTCTCTTGTAAAGTGTGAGGGTTAGGCTATATGATCTCTGAGGTCCTTTCCAGATTACTGAGTCTAATTCCCCCATTTTATTTCAAAGGTAACAGAGGCCCAGAGAAATGACTCATAGGAATATAGATTTGGAGCTAGAAGGAACCTCAGAGGCCAGATAGTCCAACCCCCTCATTTTACAGAGGAGAAAACTGAGTCTCAGAGAAGGTAAAGTGAATTATCTGAGGTCACTCAGGTAGTAAAGGACAGAGCTAGGTCTTTTGGCTCCAAAGTACTCTCTTTTTCCATCTCCTCAGTTTCTATTTGGGGAAACTGAGGCCACAAGAAGGAAAGTGACATAACAAGTCCACAGAGCAATCAAGTAGTCAAGTTGGCTGTAGGACTCCAGGCCTCTTGATGTCTGGTTCACTGCTCTTTGTAGGGTGTGAAGCCTGCACACTCCCTGCCTTTTTGCTAGAGTTGACTTCTTAGAGCTTTTGGAACTCCTGTCAATTTTCTCTTCTCTTTTGGGGTGACTCCCAAATTATGGGCAAGCTTGTTCTCAGACCAAATCTATTGCTTGGGCCTTCATGCCACAGACAATCCTCACCAAAGAAACAATCATGGCACACCACCAAAGAGTTCTTAATTGCAACAATATTGAACCACTTTAAGTTAGAAGCTTTTTAGAGACCACAAAATAACTAGAACATTTGGGAAAATATTGGTTAATATTTATTGTGCCCATATTTTTTGTTGACTTGATTGTGTATATGTTTTTTTCAAAGAATGTAAGAATCTTGAGGGTAGGGATGGTTTCATTTTTGTCTCTATAGCCCTATGACTAAGCAGTTTCCAACACATGGTAGGGATATAATATATGTTTATTGAATTGAATTACACATTGGCTGTCCAGTTGTCTTATGGCATATTTATTTTTGGGAATGTCTTACCCACCCCTACTCCCCAAAAGTGGTTATATTCTGCCCAGGAGCCAAATTGTTTTTCATTATTGCTTTGAATTCCAGATGCATGTTTTTATTTGAAACTTATTTCAGTTGCAAAGCTTCCCAAGCCAGGCACTCACATCAGAGCCCTTGACTACTTTGCCCAAGTTTTTAGCCATTTCCAAGAAGACATCAGAGCTTCTTTGTTGGAAATATCCCCATTGAGTCTAGGAAGTCCCCAGTGTCATCTTCCCCATCCCCTTAGGCAAGGGAGCATTGTTGACTAGACCATAAATGGTAGAGGGTTGTTGACTAGATTGTAGACTCCAGGCTAGTACTGACGAATACTGCTCATTTTGGGGAAATGGGGGCAATTCTCCACTGGGATCCAGAGCCAAGTATGCTTTTCCAGGAGTTCACACTTAAAGGAAAAGACTGACTTTATTCATACATGGAGCTACAAGTTAGCCTGTACTTTGGTGCTTTTCAGTAATAATCTCTTGAATCCAAATGGTAATGTAAATAAGAGGGTAGGACTGGATGGTTTCTAAGGCCCCCTTTAGCTCTATTCTTTGGTTAATCTAGAAGCTTTATCAACTCTAAATTATTCTCCACTCATTTCCATAAAGATGAAATGGAATGCCTTGGGGGAGAAAGTGAGTAACCAGTCACTGGAAGTATTTTAGCAGAGGCTGATGGACCTCTCATTAGGGCTATTGTAAGTAAGATTTGGGTATGTAGATTGAACTCTGCTCCAGGGTTCTTTCCAGCACTTAGGCATTCATACCAAACTTCTAGCTAAGGAAATTGATAGGTATGTGAAGGGCAGCAAAGCCTGGAGGCATTCTAGACAAACTTCAGATCACAACTTCAAGTTCAACAGCCTTACATAAATTTTCCAGAATCAGGAACTGTGGAGATCGGTTGTTGTTGTTGTTGTTGTTTTTGGTGTTTTGTTTATTTTTTGGAGATGAGGTGACAATAAGGCAGAAGGTACAGTATTTGGAGTCAAAAGCCTCATGACTGCTTTTATCATTTACCCATGACTGTTAAAACAGCCCCTGTTTTATCACTGACTACTTATGTGACCTTAGACTTGGAGAATTAAACATTTGGAAGTGGAAGGGATTTTGGAGGTCATTGGAAAGATGAGGAAACTGAAGTCTTAGAGAATCGTTCGTGGTCACACAGAGAGAGATCATAGAGTGAGTTAGAAGATACCTCCGAGGTCTCCTGCCTCCAAATGCACCATACCTCATTATCTTTCATATACTATCTTATTCTATGACTCCATCTGGAGTTTATACTTTACT
The DNA here is from genome assembly GCA_011680675.1 of Gymnobelideus leadbeateri. Lineage (NCBI taxonomy): Eukaryota > Metazoa > Chordata > Mammalia > Diprotodontia > Petauridae > Gymnobelideus > Gymnobelideus leadbeateri. The sequence continues at coordinate 18,277 of WOXC01007048.1, forward strand.
CTTTATACTTTCTAGGTTCCTCCCCCCCTTCCTCCCCAAATGTTTATTTTTCTTTCACTCATTTCAGTTAGAAATCTTGAGGGCATCAACCATACTGTCTGTTTCCCTAGTGTTCCCCATGGACTAGGAGGTCAAAGGATCATAGCTTCACAGCAGGAAGGAACCTTTGAAACTGAGTCCAACACCCTCATTTGACAGATGAGGAAACTGAGGCACGGAGAGGTGATGTGATTTGTTCAAAACCACAGAGGTAGTCAGTAGTGGGACCAGGATTTGAGCCCAGGTGTTCTGACTCTGGAACTGGGGCTCTTAAAAAAAATCTCTTCACCTTTATAGGACACTTTCTTAATCTGTTAAATGAAAGGATTCAACTGCATTTCATCCCTTTCAGTTCTGATGTACTGTGACTCTCTGACTTGACCTTGACCTCTTGAACTCCGTGTGCTGCTTTGTCACTGTTATGGGATTTGGCAACTCATTGATTTGTCCCCAGAGAGTATAATCGAGCCTTGGGTAGAAACTGCAAAGATTCACCTTTAGGCTGGATGTCAGGAGATTCTTCTTAACAAGAGCTGTCCAGTAGTCAAATGGGTCACCTTGGGTGGATCTCTCTTTGTGGATCTTGGAACTGGTTTGTTTTAGTCTTTGTAACCTCAGCACCTAGGATGGTGCTGGGAACAGAGCAGGGCCTTACTTATTCTTTGAGGATACTCTAAGGATTCTTTTTCAGGTATGGCCACAGAGAAGTTCCCCGTTCCCCCTTCTGCTAGTGAATTCAACTCCTCTTAGTTTACAGGTGAGGAAATAGAAGCTGGAGAGATTAAGTAACTTATCTGAATTTACAGGCAGAAAATAGAATCTGAACTGGGTGGTCCTCTTACCCCAGATACAATGCTTCCACCCTGCTAGGCTGCCTTCTCTTCCTGTGACTGGGAACAAGGCTGGAGTACAGACCAAGGGGAATTACCCATCCTGCTGACTTGGTGATCTGTGCCAGGTGGGGCACAGATCTGTAGCCTGCAGAAAAGAAACAAAAGTTCTCTTTTTACCAAAAAGTGTGTACTTTTAAACTAGATATTTAACTGGGGCCTCCTAAGAAACAAATGTTCCTGATGAGAATCTTATCTCTCACCTCAACCCAACCTTTCTATGGTGGAGGCCCCTAATGGGGCTTAGAGCTTTAGGGAAATCACATGATGGTGTGCCCACCTTCTGACTTCCCTCCCCAAACTGGTGAATCTCAGGTGAAAATGATGATCAGTTATAGCCTCGAAGAGGAAATGAAGACATGCAAAGTGGTGGGTTAAAGTAGCAGCATAGTTAGGGAGATGGCTTTTGCCAAGCAGACAGATAGACTCAGTCCTTTTATCCTCTTCCCTCTTGCCTCAGTGACATGTGATACCAATCTTGGAGAGACTATATCCATGGGGTCATTCATCACTCAACATGAATTAAATAAATGGTAACATGGAGAGTAGCCATTCATTCTTTCATTCATGTCAATCAACAGGCATTTATTAAGCACCTACTATATGCCAGGTCCTACTTATCAGATCATAGATTTAGAGCTGGAAGGAACCTTTAAGATCATTTTGTACAGCTGCCTCATTTTTACAGAGGAGGAAACTGAGACCCAGAGAGGTTAAAACAGTAATGAGCCAAGCCAGGAGTGAAACCAAGGTCATAAGATTGTGGATCTAGAGTTAGGAAAGGACTTTAGAAGTCATATATTTCAATTTCTATTCCTTTCACAGTTGAGGAAACTGAGGCTGAAGAAGATTCATTGACTTGCTCAAGATTACCCAAGCAGCAAGCAGCTAAGTCCTCTGAATCCAAAGCCAGAATTCTTTCCATTGTATCACTTGGGCAAGGGCAGGGGAGATAATTTGAGACAGTGTGATGTAGGGGAATTGAGTACTGGATTTGGAGTCAGAGGACCTGGGTTTGAATCCTCACTCTGATAGCCTCAATATAAACAGCAATCCAGAATTAAACAACCTTAACCCTAGCCTTACTTTTACCACCCCTGGGTCAAAATTAGAGATCATGGGAAGTCAAATATGAATGAGGGTGATGATGTCCTTAGAAAGTCTGTAGGGGTGGTGGGGTTGGAGGCCTCAAGTAGGGTAAAAGATAAGTTTATGAGGGGTGAGCCTTAGATGAACAACAATGGTGGGAAATTATATATCAGAAAGGAAAGTGCCAGAGTTTGTGATTAAGAAAGTAGGAAACTTGTGGGTGATGATGAGATCTGGGCTATGACCATGCCTGTATGTGGCTGAGGTGGAAAGAAGCAGGGGGTAATTTACTTTAATGAGACCATAGAATTGAGAAACTAGAAAGTTTGAGAGAGCATCAATATGGATATTAAAACCCCCCAGGGCATACTGGACTCCTTGAGAAAGGAGGGAGAATGACCAGTATAAGCTCGTATACAAAAGCCACCATGATCTGGATTTAGGGGAAATTTTTAATTGAGTTCGAGGCTTAGGATCATGAGCTGCCTCTGACACATACTGGCCGTGTAACCCTGGGCTTAATCTCTCATTGCCCCAGGTAACACTGTAAGACTATAAATTGCTGAGTAGGTGCTGACCTACTTTGACTGAGTTTCCTCATTGGGAGCCCCCAGATGAATGAAATCACAGGTACTGTGATACTTGCTAGCTATATACCTGTTATCCCCTCCATCCTCAGAATGTAAGACCCTTGAAAGCAGGGAGTCCTTTACTCTTGTCTTGTAATCCTCAGTGCCTAGTGCCTACTACTACCACCACCATCACCACCACCACCATTTTTATAGCACTTACTATGTGCCAAGCACTTTATAATTATCATTTCACTTTATCCTCACAACAACCCTGAGAGGTAGATACTGTCATTAATCCCCATTTTACAGAGGAGGAAACTGAGGTAAACAGAGGTCAAATGATTTTCCCAGAGTCTCACAGCTAGTAAGTATCTAAGGATGGACTAGAATTCAAGTCTTCCTGACTCAAGCACTCTATCCATTGTGCCACCTAACTGCCCCATGAATCTAAGGTCCTATAATCTTTTGTGAAACATGGGCTAAGAAAGAAAGGGGGGGGGGCGGCAATCCGTTTCTTCTTAGACTTAATAGTCTTTCCCTTCTCTTCTTGCCTTGATCTCCATGTTAATTCAAGCTTATAGCCAACCAAACCTTCCTAATACAGTTTCTAGTCTCATATCACCATTATTTTGGTTCCATTTTCAGGGCCCCTTACCTCTGGTCTTGCTCCTCATGGTCCTGGCTTTGTCTGCCAACACCACTAATTGATGTGTAAAATGTCCAGCCAGTCAGATAAAAACTTTGTATCTACAAGATGCCAAGATGCTGGTTTAACTTAATTTTTCATGGAATCAACTGCCTTGTGGGCCAAGTTGACCTGACTTCTTTTAGTGTTTCCTAGGAAAGGCTTTTGTTGTCAGTAGAAAATTTGAGTATCTGGGCTATGGAAAGAACTGAGCTGAGCCATCTCTGGGTATTGGATCTTAGAAGTTATTTAATGATGGAGCAGTGAATTTTATTACTGTTCTCATAGAGTATCAAGATTAGATGGAGCTTCAAAGGCCATAGTCCAACAAGAAACACAAGGATTCTCACTAAAATATCCTGACCTTTGCCAGAAGGGACTTCATGAAGAGGAGCCCACTACCTACTGAGGCAACTCACTCTATTTTTAAAAAATTTATTGTATTCTTACTCAACTTCTTTTGTGATTTTTGCATGTGTATTTAATATATGATTCTTTTATTGATATATTTTGTTTTGTGTTGTTCTGTCTTCCTCTCCTTGTCTGAGCCTCCCAGAGAGTCATCACTCCTAACAAAATATTTTTAAAAGAAAGAAAAAAGAGGAAGAAGTGAAAAAAATCAGTAATACTGATCAGCATATCTAAAAAGCTAGACTTTATATGTGGTTTTCCACACTCATGTACTTGGACCTCTGCAAAGGATTGGGGAAAGTGTCTCCTCATAGCTCTCTGGGGAATATCTTTTATTTTAAAGTAACCTTTCTTTCACAAAATATCCTCTCCAGTGAACCATCCTTTATAAGAAAGACTTAAGAAAATGAGAAAAAAATAGTTCTCTCAAACTAACCAATGTAGCATTATGTCCACCCTTCCGCAACCTTATTTCTTGGGGAGACTGTTCTTGTGTCAAGCCCACCTTTTCCTCTAGGCAGCTTCTTCCCTACAGAGCCAGGCAGAACATGTTTTTCACATATTAGCCATTCAGATATTCCAAAAAAAAAAAAAGGCTGCTCCTGCATCTTTTCTAAGCTAAACATCTTCATTTGTTGAGTATTCAAGTTCACCAAGTAGTCAGGTTTGCTGCAAGGACAGTTGTCCTGCCCACCTCTAGACACCCCTAGTTCATCAGTGACTTTCCTCAGAACTGTCAGTCAATAAACATTTTATTTTATTTTTTGCTTTTTTTTTTTTTTGGAGGGCAACTGGGGTTAAGTGACTTGCTGAAGGTCACAGGGCTAATTTTTGTGTTAAGTGTCTGAAGCCAGATTTGAACTCAGGTCCTCCTGATTCCAGGGCTGGTGCTCTATTCACTGCACCACCTAGCCACCCAACAAACATTTTAAAAGCACCTACTATGGGCCAGTTATTATATTAAAAACCATAAGTCAAAAACTGTAGAAAAAACTCTAGGTGGTGTCTGACTAGGGCAAAATACACTCTGAACTATTTGTTATCTCCTAGACTTTGCCAGGACTATTTTCTCCTTAATCTAGGATACTATGCAGTCCAAGATTAGCTGCAGTATTTTTGGCTGCCATATCAGATACTTGATTAATATTGAACTTGCAGTCCACTTAGAATCTCAGATCCTTTAGACAAATTGTCATCTAATGACATCTCTCTCATCTTATACTTGAGAAGTCAGTATTTGAACCCAAGTGTGAGACTTCTTATCTCTCCAACATTCAACCCAGTGGATTCCTTTTTGGGATCCTCGTTCTGTCATTCAGTGCTAACTGATCCATCTTTCCTTTGTTTCTCTTACAAATTTCCTAAGCATTGTCTTTATCCAGTCATTGATAAAATTGATAAAAATGTTAAACAGGCAAGGGTCAAGGCTAGATCTTTATAATACTCCACTAGAGATTTCCTTCCAAGTTGACATTGGCTTGATTAATGACAATTTTGGGGGTCTGGCCATTTTGCCAGTTTCATATTCATCTCCCTTCTATTATCTGTCCCACATCTCTTTATTTTGACATTCAAAAGTATCACAAGAACATATATATTTTTACTTGGGACTTCTTAGTTTCATAGATCTGGAAGGGTCTTAATTACCATCTCTTCCAGTTATCTAATTTTACAGACAAGGTAACTGAGGTCTAGAGAGGTTAATTGTAGGTAAGGTAAGGAAGGGTCAGAGCTGGGATTTGAAGGCAGGTTTTCTGACTCAAAATTCAAAGCTCTTCTCACTATTGAACACTATCTCTAACGTATACAGGTCTTCTGACTCCATGTTTCTTATACTACATACTTCGTAATTTCTACTCTGCACCCAACTAATGACCGAAGGTGATCAGAAGTCTTGACAGTGATTGTGATATATGTGTAGCAACCCCTTTATTCTAGCAGCATTCAAGTAAAACATAAACTCTTATCATTTTTGTCTTTGTATCCCCAATACTCAAGGTGGTTCTTAATCCATAGTTAGTATGAACTTTATAAAAGCTTGTTCAGTTGTTGAATGAATAGAGAGCTTTTTGGAAGGAAGAAGAGGCACTGAATTTTCAGTATCATTGTTTACTTTGTGGCCTTCAGATATTTCAGTGGGAGGCAGAGGCTAGAAAGCATTTTTGATTTTTGATTTTACACATTGTGGCTTAAAACCTGCCTGCTGTCTCCTAAGTGGGAGCCTGGGAATGGAAGAAGGACCATGAATACAGTTGGCAAATGCAGGATAAACAGAAACAGAGACTGGCTTTTGGTTCCTGGATTTTGTTTAGAAGATAAACAATAAGCTCAAGTTCACTCGTAAACTGGGTTGTCTGAACAGAAGTGGCGGTTCTTGGCTACATTTCCAAATAATTCATTTGTTTGAATTTCTCCTTTTAAATTGTATTTTTTAAATGCCATGCTAAACAAAGACTTGGTAGAGAAAGAGAAACCTCCAAATTAAGGCTTGGAGCCTGTCTTTATAGAGTTTCCAGAAAAATTTGTTGACAAAAACTAAAACCCATCCTTCCCTGTGCTTTTTACCCATTGCTTCCAGCTTCCTCCCATCCATTCGTCCTTCTTCAGATCAGGTCCTTGTCTCATAGACTGTTGTTGTAATAGCTTCCTAACTAACTGATGGTGGTGGTGGTGGTGGTGGTGGGGTGTGTGTGTGTGTGTGTGTGTGTGTGTGTGTGTGTGTGTGTGTGTGTTTTGCAATGGGATAAATACTGATGCTGGAGCCTGAGGACTAGTATTCAAATCCCACTTCCCTCATGTGTGACCTGATCGACCTTCAGCAAACCCCTTAATGGACTTTAATGGAAGTTAAGTTCTCTGGGCCTCAGTTTACTCATCTGTAAAATAATGGGTATGGACTAGATGGCTTCTGAGGTTCCTCCCGGCTCTAAGTCTGCACTCCTATGCTCCTGTGCCTGCTCTGAGGCTGGCAAAGTGCCATGTAGACACCTACATGGCACATGTTTTATTGTTGTTTGTCCTTCATTCTCAAAGACCCATGACTTTAGAAAGATGATCTCTTGACTTTCAAGTGAATTTGATTTAAGTGAAGCAGAGCTGTGCAAAGCCATCAGCCTCACTCTCTCCTCTAGGGTCATCCAAGTTCAGTGGCGAGACATGGGTCAAGATGACTGGTGATGGCCCTGCATTAGTGTTTTATACAATTGGAATAGATGAAGGATTTGTCCTTGTATCTTCCTGTGTGGGAATTCCTGTCTTAGATTTAGACCCTGCAGGATGGTACCTCAGAGGTCACCTAATTCCAATTCCTTCCTGAATAAGAATGTCCCTCTGGTATCAAAGAAAATGGATCTGAGAACTCCCAATGTGGGAACTCCTTACTTAAATACAAGTTGTCAACTCATCTAGGAGTTCAGCTCAGTAAATATTTATTAAGTGCTTACTATGTACCAGGCGGTAATGCCAGGGAGTCAATGCAGGCACACAGAAATTGTGACTTGCTCAAGGTCACAGAGCTAGTAAGTGTCAGAGGCAGGATTTGAAACCTGGTCTCCCTAGCTCCAAGCTCAGAGATCTAATGATTGAAGTACACTGCCTCTAACAATTAGAACCATCCAAAAATGAAATTCCTGAGTTTCCTCTCCCTGGAAACCATTAAGCAGAAGGTCAGTGACCTCTTGTCAGGTAGGTTATGGAGGAAATTCCTGCTTCAGGTCAGGATGGGAACAGAACACTTTAAACGGAATATTATTTTGCCTTGGAATCATCAGCACCTAGGACAGTACCCAGTACACAGTCGGTTCTTGATTTATGGTTTCAATTGGATTATGCAAATAGAGGAAGGAGCAAACTTGAAGGAATTTAGTATATCCAAAGTCAGCCTGACTATCCAGAGTCCTCTGAGACCCCTTGCTTACTCTGAGACAAATTGTACTAAGTTTGGCTTCATTGATCCAACTAAAAAGCACTTATTACAGCACCAACTCTATGTCCCTAGGGATACAAAGGCAAGACCAAAATAATCCCTGCCCTCAAGGAGTTTATATTCTACTTGAGAAAATGTCAGTGCTAGAAATATTTTCTCTCTAGAACACCTAAATATAAAATTTTGCATTTATAAAAAATATTAACCACATGTGTGACAGAAGGGGTCTCAGTTCTCTCCACTCCCGCTCCTCTAGGAACTGAGGAAAAAATATGCAGGAATAGCTTCCTCTCCCAAAGAGTGAGGGAGCAAGTAATATTATGGTAGGGTTGGGGTAGGATCTCAGATTGACTCTGACTTTCTTCTTTCTTAGCTTCATGCAAACCCATATATGAATTTTTAAGAGTGATCACATGGGATTCAAAGGGTTATATCTTGAATCTACAAAGAGGGATGAAGGGGGGAGACAGAGACAGTCAGATGGTGGCAAAGGGGACAGAGTGACAGAGGTAGTGAGGGAGGGAGGAGAGAGAGAGAGAGAGAGAGAGAGAGAGAGAGAGAGAGAGAGAGAGAGAGAGAGAGAGAGAGCGCATTTGAGAGAGGAATTGTTTAATAAAATGCAGCTGCTCCACTCTTGGCTCTCTTACCATATATGAAGACTTCCTTTGATCATCTGCTACAATTTCTTCCATTTCTGCCTTGTTTAGTCTCTCATTTCTTCTGCTCCTTCCTCCACTTTTGTTTTTGAGCTCTGTGTAATGTATGTCTCTCTCCCTGTCTGTCTCTTTTCTCTTCTTTTTTGTTGATTTTTGTTCCCAAAGTTTGGTGGAACATTCAGAAGTTCAGACTTTCTTTCTCCTTCCCCTCTCCCCCCACTTCAAAGGCTACTGATCTCTGGAACCATCACACATTAGAGATGACAGGGAATTGTTTTCTTCTTTTGACAATATCCAATCCCTTTGTATTATCTGTTCTTCCTTTCAGTAACAGAGCATGTTCAACCTGGTTTGGGAGCAGACTGGAGACTCTTTTTAAACTCAAGTTTAGTTCACTTTTCGGGCATTGTTTTTGAGAGCATTGGGTGATCACATCTCAGTTTGTCTGAAAGGGAAGTAGTAAATGACTAAATAAAATCAGGGACATTACTGATATTTTGTTTCTGTTTCTGTTTGTTCCCCCAATGTTTACTACAGTGCCCAGCATAGTAAGCACTCAATAAACACTTGTTGACTCAACAACTATTTTAAAAAATGACAAACAAGAGGAAAACAGTAACTCCTGATCTCTATGTCTACTTTTTCATCATAGCTCTTAGAGTTGGAAGGGACCTCTGGGACTACACTAACCTCATTTGATAAATGAGGAAACTGAGGCTCAGAGAGGTTCCTAGGATCCCAGATCTAGAGCCAGAAAAGGTCTCCTTCATTTTACAACTCCTTCATTTTACAATAAGTCAATTGAAGTTCAGAGGGTCATAGATGGAGAGCTGAAGGAATCTTATAAGCCATCGAATTTAGCCAATTGTTTTACAGAGGACTAAGCTGAGGCCAAGGGACATTAAGTGGCTTGGCCAACATCATCTAGGTAGTGAAAGCCTAGGTAGGATTTTCACCCAGTTCCTCTGAATGAAGAGGAAAATGGAAGGAGGAAGAGAACAAGCATTTATTAGGCACTTGCTGGAGAAAGAAATAGCAAACCATTCCACTATTTTTGCCAAAATGGGCATCTAGGGGGTGCCATAGTACACAGAGCACCAGACCCAGAGTCAGGAAGACTCATCTTAATGAGTTCAAATCTGACCTCAGACACTTTCTAGCTGTGTGACCCTGGGCAAGTCACTTCACTTTGTTTGCCTCAGTTTCCTCATCTGTAATATAAGCTGCAGAAGGAAATAGCATACCACTCCAGTTTGTTTACCAAGAAAACCCAAATGGGGTCATGAAGAGTTGGACACAATTAAAAAAATTACTAAACAACAAAATTTTTGTCAAGAAAACCCCAGGTGGGTCATGAAGAGTCAGACACAACTGAGAAACAACTCAGTGACCACGAAAACGTGCCAAGTACTTCCTCACAACTTTATTACCCCCATTTTACATTTGAGGAAACTGAGTCTTCCTGACTCCAGGTCCAAGGCTCCATGTCTTCTAGCTGTCAGTGATCTTTCTACTATACCATGCTTCTCCCCCCCACTCCCCTGCCAAAATCTATTTTTTTCTTCTTCTGAGAATAATCTACATGTGTATCATGGGCATCCTTATCTAATATATAGTAGATCAGATTTTACAGTAACAAGACTGATGGAAGAATACAGAGAGTAAAAGGTCTAACTGTATTTGTCAAGCAAAGAGAAATATTTGATTTACAAGTGGAGCAAAACACTGTCTGTAAGGCTCTCCTTCAACCTGGAAGTTACTGTACACCTGTCCATATCATACAAGATTCATTGAAAGATGGAACAGACCTAGCAACACTCAGTGACCTTCTGCCAGGGTGAGGCTCAAAGAGGGGATAATGTAGGGCAGAAACATTTTTTCCTTCCCCTGCTAGAATTTAAGCTTCCTGAAGGCAGGTCTTATTTTTAAATTTTCATCCCTAACTTCTAGCATGGAGTCTGACACATAGATTTTTGTTCATTTAAAGTGCTATATAAATGTCAAATGTTCTTATCTTTGAGTTCATAGCTTTGGAGCTTAAAGGAACATTAGGAAGTCATCTCTCTCATTTTACAGATGAGGAAACTGAGACCCTAGGGCATGAAGTGATTTACCCAGAGTCACACAGGTACAGCATACATTTAAAGCTAGAATGGACTTTAGAAGCCATCTAGTCTTTTTTTGTTTGTTTGTTTTTTGCTAAAAAGCAAAAATTTGCTTTTTAGGAGGGGCAATTGGGGTTAAGTGACTTGCCCAAAGTCACATGGCTAGCAAGTGTTAAGTGTCTGAGACAGAATTTTAGCTCAGGTTCTCCTGACTCCAGGGCCAATGCTCTATTCACTGTGCCACCTCGCCACTCCAAGCCATCTAGTCTCACAGCTGAGGAAATTGAGGTTCAAAAGGTGAATTGGTTTGCTTCGGGTCATACAGGTATGTCATAGCATCATTGATTTAGAGTTGGAAGGTTCTTTATTGTTCAGATATTTTTCAGTTGTGTCTAATTCTTTGTGGCCCCATTGGGGTTTTCTTGGTGAAGATACTAGGGTAGTTTGCCAGTCCCTTCCCCAGCTCATTTTCCAGATGAGAAAACTGAGGCAAACAGGGTGAAGTGACTTGCCCAGGATCACACAGCTAGGAGTGTCTGAGGCTGGATTTGAACTCATGAAAATGAATTTTCCTGATTTCAAGCCTAGTGTTCTGTCCACTGTGCTAGTTACCCAAGAACCTGGATACTCTTTCTATTAAAAGGAAGAGCTTCAGAATAGAAACCCATCTTTAGTACTTCAGAACCAAGCACCTAGATTAAATCTCCATCTGTCTAAACAGAAAATCCCTGTTAGGCACATGTTACTACAGCCTCTGCCCCTAGGTGTGGTGGTTGCTAGACAGAATGCAGATTGGAAATACCAGTATTCTGTTTTATGAGCCAAGGGATTTTGTAGAATTACCAAAATCACTCTAGGGAAACTGGCTTTCACTTACTCCATGGGGACTGACCTTCTGGCAATGTCAAGGTCTCCATTTGAAGATTTCTTTCATGTCATCTCTCTTTCCTCACCCACCAAGTCTACTGAAAGAAGGACCTTGACTTGGTTGGTTTGCCTTGTTGACTCTGGTCTAATTCAGCATGGTGATCTCTCTTCCTCTGTAGGGTTTTGAAAAGCCTATCCACAAAAACAATACCTCACATTCTATAGCATTTCAAAATTTATAAGGTACTTTCCTCAGAGCAAACCTGTCAGATGCCTACAGGGCATTTCATCCCCATTTTACAGATGAGCCAACCAAGGTTTAGAGGAATTAGGGGATAATTCTAACATGAAATGCACTCGATAATAAACAGTTGATAACCTCCCCTCAAAAAACAGAGCAGACAGAGATCAAATGACTTGCCCAGGGTCACATAACTAGCAAGTTGTCTAAGGCAGAATTTGAACTTTGACCTCATGTTCTTGATTTAGGATTCTAGTTCAGGTTTCCTGACTTCAAGCTCAGCACTCTTTTGATGCTGCCTTTTCAATTCAACAGTATTTTTCCACCCCCTCCCAGCATTTAAAAAGTTTTATTGATACCTATTCTTTTTCCATCAGTTTATATATATGAAACCCTCCCTACTCTCCTACTCAATGTTCCTGCCCTTGCAATAAAAATTTTTAAATAAAAAAGTCCTTCAAAACCCATTGACCCCCACCTTTATAAAGAATGTAAGGGAGGTACATATTCACATCTCTTTAGGACCAAACAAGCTACAACAATCATTTATTAAATTCTGTATAGCTCATGGGTGTCAGTAGCTAGGCTTGGTACTGGAAAGAGAAAGGCAAAAATGTAAATCATTCTGACTGTCAGAAATCTTATATTCTACAATTTCTAGAAGAAAGGAATGAAATTATTTCTTTTCTATTATCACTTCACTTTCAACTCATGGGAAACACCCTCATTTCACTATTCCTTCTTATGAGTTCCCAGAACATGGCTTCATCTTGATGAGAAATTACTATCTAAAAAAATGCCCATTTGCAAAAAGGCAGGAGAACCTTGAAGATGGTTAGTGAGCCAGCTACTTTGCAAACCTGTGAATCAGGAGATCTCTGTGCTCTTCCTCCCTCTCCTAATTCCTTGACCCAAGACATGAGTCTGTTAACACTGTGGAGCCTCAGTTTTCTCATTTGTAAACTAAGAGTTTTGCTCTAGGGCAGGGATCCATGAGCATGTTTTTTTAAAAAATATTTTGACAACTGTATAATCAGTTTCCCTTGTAATCCTCAGTATTTTATTTTATGCATTTAAAAACACTATTCTGAGAAGAGGCCCATACACTTCAGACCACCCGTGGGGTCCATGATGCCAAAAGGGTCAAGATTCCTTCCCCAGAGCATCCTTCTGTCTCTAAATACTTTCTTCCTGTTAATGTAGAATTCTTTGCTCTTCTAAACTTTTTTTCCCTAAAAAAATTTAAGGTCATTCAGGAAAGTATGGTATTTTGACATTATTAAGTTGCCTTCTCTTTATGGGAAAGTCAATGGAAATGACTTCGTGTGTGGGCTTTTGGTGTGTTATTGGTCTATAAATGCCCTCAATTGGAGGAACACTTGAGGGGCCCAGACTAAAGTAATCTTACCCTTTTCCTGATTTTCACCATTTCAGAAACATAGCTCAAGTGTTCATAATTTCACAGTGTTAGATTCCTAATTTCTGACTGGAAGACTGTGGTAGGGTTTTGATTAAAAAAAAAAACTCATGTGATTCTCTTTCTACCTAAAATTTCTTGGTGCTGTGAGAGAGTGTTTGTATTAACAGTCAGAAGACTAAGTCCTGGCTTTACCATTTGTCAACTGTGTAGTCACTAAGCCTCAACTTCCAAATCTTGGGGATATATAATGGATCTGTAAATGCTGTCTAAATGATAAATACTTTCTATATGTGTAGTGGTATCATTATCCTTTTTATCTTATGGAGATCTTTGAGAGCAGGGATTGTTTCATTCTTTGTTTTTCTATCTACAGGGCCAAGCGTCATATACTCAATAAATCCTTGTTGAACATTTGATTGAGTTCAGATAGAAAGGGGCCAAGAAGAAGTTGATAATCCTGCTATATTTTTATAGTGTCTTTAATGTTCTGTGGATTATTGCAAAGATGGACAAGGCAACGGCTTTTTGCATTGAATAAAGCTGTTAGGATGTAAACTCAGGTTCTGTGGGGTCATTGAAAGCTTCCTTGGTCCAGGGATAGGGAGCAGACAGGAAGATTGTTGTTGTTCATATTTGTTTTTGAAGAGGACCAATGACACCACAAGGGTAATGTCTTGACTTGTGTGTGAATTGGATATGAGTAGGGCAGAGCTGCACAAAATTATCAACCTCACTCTCTCTTCCAAAGTCCAGAGGAAAGACAAAAACCAAGACAATTGGCGATGGGAGAACATGACTTGTCCGGGGTCTCACAACCATTCAGGACTTGAATCCAGATCTTCCTGACCCTCTTCAAGCTTGGTTGTCTAACCATTGTGCCACATGTTGAAAACCTGCTTATATGTTTTATGGATCAGTGTTGTGCCTTGGGGATTATAGACAGCAATTTTGCCTGTGGGTCCAATTACAGTATGGTTTATTTGTTTAAAGTTCTCCAGGCTATTTTGAGGCCTGGACTGGTGGTATGGAAATTTATCATCTGTTAGTTTTAGCAACAAACTAACATGTTTCTGATGTATTTACGTTATTGACGTTTCCTGGTTCTCCTTTCTTGTCTCTGCGTCCGTTTAGAGACCGTTTATCCTCAGTCTCAAGAGAACATTTCATTTCTGCAAGCCAGGTTTCTCTCAAGGCAAGTATGTTGTCAAGCCACTCTAAGCAGCTATCTGGCAAATGGTGATAATGTCTGCTCAACCTAGGCAGAATGGTGGGAGAATAAGAGACTTGTATTGAGAGGCTGGGTTCAGATCTTGGCTCTTCTGCTTACTTCCATGGACAAGTCACTGTTCGTCTTCGCCTCTGTTTCCTCTTCTGTAAAGTAAAGGTTAATCTCCCATCCCAGCTATGCTTCAGTCTATGGATTTTGCCACCATGACTCAGCTGCCTTCTAATCTTGGAACAACCCTCTAGCCCCCTTCTCCCATTGCTGAATTCCTTTTGGGTACCTCTATTTTGATAATGACCTTCATTTCCCTCCTGGCTGTGCTTTTGACTCTCTGGGCTTTGCCACATAGTCCCTGGAGGAGTATCTTCTATGCACCCTCCCAGTCTCCCCCCATTCAATTGTAAGCTCCCTGAGGACAGGGTTTATCTTTCTTTTTGCTTCTGTTGGTGTCTCCTGCACTTGACACTGTGCCAGACTCTGTAATGAGCACTCTTATAAAGGCTTCTCGCCTTCCTTTGTGGGCCTTTCTAGCACTAAACTTCTAGCACTGCAATCCTTCCTTATACCTACCTACTTCCTTCCTGCCTCCAGCATTAAAAACTTGAAAAAGATCCCCAAAGGATTTCAAAACAATTTCACCCAAACTAAATGGGAGTGCTAAATGGTGCAAAGAGCCTTGATTTGAAAATCTGAGGGTCCAAATCTAGGCTCTAGAACTTATGTGTGACTTTGGGCCAGTCATGGCTTCAGTTTCCTTATCTGTAAAATAGGAGGTTTAGGCTACATGGCTTCTGAGATCCTTCTAGCCCTAACTCTGTGAACCCATCGTTGTTGTTGGTCAGTCACATCTGACTCTTCATGACCCCGTTTGGGGTTTTCTTGTCAGAGATACTGGAGTATTTGCCATTTCCTTCTCCAGCTCATTTTACAGATGAGGAAACTGAGGCAAACAGGGTGAAGTGACTTGCCCAGAGTCACATAGCTAGTAAGGGTCTGAGGCCGGATTTGAACTCAGGAAGATGAGTTTTCCTGTTTCCAAGCCCAGTGCTCTATCCATTTCACCACCTAGCTTCCTATAAACCCAAATTGCTCAAACTGTCTTTTCAATAAAAAAAAAAGACTATTTCTTCTCAAAATATGTTAATTTCTTCTTCTTCTTCTTCTTCTTCTTCTTCTTCTTCTTCTTCTTCTTCTTCTTCTTCTTCTTCTTCTTCTTCTTCTTCTTCTTCTTCTTCTTCTTTGCTTTTTGGAGGGCAATTGGGATTAAGTGACTTGTCCAAGGTCACACAGCTAGTTTTTGTGTCAAGTGTCTGAGGCTGGATTTGAACTCAGGTCCTCCTGACTCTGGGGCCTGTGCTCTACTCACTGCGCCACCTAGCTGCCCCAAAATATGTTAATTCCTTAGGGAAAAAAATGAGGTTACAGGCAAATTTGAGGCAGAGTGAAGACTGAAAACAGCTTGGGTTGGGGGATCTTGAAAATCTAAATCCTAGCTCTTTTTTTTTTTTAAACAACCTGAGTGATCCCCGGGCCAGTTGCTTAATCCCTCCATGTCTCATTCCCTAATCCACAAAATGAGGGGATTAGACTCCATTACACTAACTCTGAACTCTGACACCTTGATCACTTCTCTGCCAATGGTCAGAGAAAGAAGAGGCTTTTTTCTGATAACCTGGAGAGAGTTGTCCCAGAACTTGTCACTTTCGATTGACATGCCTCATGGTCAATTCTCCTGATGACAACTAAAATACTTTATGACTTAATTTGTTAAGGCTGAGTATTTAAAGTCACTCCCAAGGATGGCTTCCCTGGCCATCAATCTCAGAAAACTGTTGTGTACTAAAAGGCAGCCGTGTCCTTTCTTGGGAGTTCAGAACTCCTTGCTCCTTTCTGCTGCAGATACATTTCCATCTGGGAGATTTACCTACCCACCAGGACTGAGGGCTTCTTAAGTAAACCTATAGCCCCCAAAGACCAAAGAAGTCACCCACCATCTTTCAGGGGCCTTGACAGGCCACTTGTCCTCTGTGAGCCCATTGGTGCGAATATTCCCTCCACTGATATGAATTGTCATCCACCTAGACCTGCTAATTCTGTGTAGCTCTTACCCATGGTTCCCACCAATGAAGTTGCTATGTGAGACCCACCCTCTGTGCTGGGATAATTCCTGCCATTTTGAGGATATCATTGGAGCCCTTCATTACCTGCCTATTAGGACCTGTCCCTATCTTGCAATCAGCCCATCTTCTCTTCTTGTCGTTAATTTCTCAGAAAAACCTGGAGAGATAATGGGCTCCTTCAAATGAACATTCAGATTTAAGCTGCCTGTGATATTAATTACCTTTAGGAGAGGCTCTTTGAATCAGTGATGTACTAAAGGGATGGAAAGTTGAAGGGACTGCTGATTGAGATGGAAAGAAAGATTCAGTAGATGGCATTATTTCTGAAGGGTCCCATACTACCCAAAGGCCTCTGGGTACATTATAAATAGTAACTGAATGAAATCAACTGAAACACTTAATATTTAACACTCTTTACCAGGAGTTCTTAACCTATTTTGTGACATGGGCCCCTTGAGATGTCTATTTAGGCCTCTGAACCCCTCCTCAGAGTCATGTTTCTAAAAGCATAACAAAATACAAAGGATAACAATGGAAATCAATTATTTTGAAATATAATTATTAAAATACGTTAAAAAACATATTTACAGATTCCAGGTTAAGACCTCTTGCTCAAAACCTTGATGGGAGGAGCATCTCACCTCTGTCATCATACGATTATAAATTTAAAGATATGAGGGAACTCAGAAGTCATCTAGCTGAGCCCCTTCCCCCATTTTACAGATGAAGGAACTGAGTCCCAAGTAATTTGCCCAAGGTTTCACAGAAAGCAAATGAAAGAACTGGGATCAAAACCTACAACCTCCCACTCTAACTCTAGCCCTCCTTCCACTATACTGTCATCCAGTCCATCTGTATGGCAATTAATTCTTCAGACATCCCTGGTTTTTGCAAATATCAAGATCTGCAAACCCTAGAAATGACAACTTGGGGAGTGAGTAAGCAACAGAACCAAAAAAAACAACACAAATTCTCCGAGTGGTAATGCTGAAAAGATCTATGGGCCAGGAGTTGATGGGATTGAACATTTTGATCTGGATGTGACCTTAGAAGATATCAGATCCCAAACCATTCATTTTATGGATGAAATTGAGCCTTCATTGACTTGTCCAGGATCACACAGTGTGTACCAAAGGTAGAATTTGAACACACTTTTCCCATTGCCAAGTCCAGTGCCCTATCCACTCTGCCTAGATAGAAGTTCTAGACCACATTCTGGTACAAGTAACTCAAATGACCATGATCCCTCTGAAATGTTATGACATGACTCTAGTTGGGTAAGAAGGGCATCTCCAGTTGAGTTGGAGTAATTTGCAGCCTAACCACCAGCAGAAAGATTCCATTCCACTCAGCCTCCTGGGGTCTATCTCATAGAATTGTTAGCACTTCTAGCATGTCAAATGCGAAAGCCTAATCAGTGCTGCTGTTGTTTGTTCCTGGCCCAGCTAAGTTGGATTTTCCCTCTCCTATTTCCACAATGAGACTGCTCTCCTGCATTTCTCATCTTCTCTGTTCCATCATATTCCAACACGGTTATTTGTGTCTGTGATATCTTCACCCTACTAGATTGCAGACTTCTTAGGGTCTGTTTCCTATGCCCCTTCATATCCCTAGTACTTAGCAGAAAGCCAAGCTCATAGTATATGTTAATAAAAAAAAAACCCAACAGCAACAAAAAACAAAAATAAAATCCCTATCACCTCATTTTTCTAAGGAGTTTCAGGTTTACAGAGCCCTTTCCTTGAAATGACCCTATGGGAATGATTTCAAATTTTGATTTAAAGACCTGGACTTTCTTTTTATTTGAGGAATTGTTCATTCATTCACCTCAACAAGTTTTCATTCTATGGTATAGGTTATTGTGTTGATCAAAGTTTCTAAGTTTTTCAAAGTTGTCTCCATCATATTGTTATTGTATAACTAGTTCTCCTGGTTTTGTTCACAAATCTTTCCAGGTTTCTCTGAAACCTTTTCTTTATAATTTCTTATAGAACAGTTGTTCAGCACTTTAGGAGATAATGAAACACTGAAACGAACAGGGGTCTCTCTTCCTTGGATTAAACACAGAACAACGATGTGCCTAGATAATGCTTGAAACTCTGAACTAGCCCTGCCTCCTTGCCTCTGTTTCCCCGGTTACCTCATCTCTCCCACCCAGGGTAGGTTTTGCTCTATAAGAATCCCTAGCTTCTCCTGCCTAGTGAGCTTCTCCCTTTAGCAGACGTACCCCCTAAGTGAGCATCTCCCTTAAGTGAGGAGCGGGCATCTCTCTTAAGGAGCCTTCTCCCTTGGGGGACTGTCTCTCTCAAAGAGCTGTCCCCCTTAAACTGGTGTCTCCCTGAAGCTGCTGTCCTTTTAGGAGAGCCTGTTTGGTGTGTTGTACAACCCAGAATAAACACCTTTACTTGATTTGGAGACAGTCTGAGCACATTTGTTGGAGACCACCCCACCATATGTACACCATATACCTCAATATTTTGGGGTGCCCCTGAACTTCAACAAAACCACATGCAGAACCTCATTGCTAGGCTCCAGGGTCTGCAAAGGCAAGCATTCATAGTCTCTGCCCTCAAGAAAATTGGTTCTTCAACAGGGGAGGTACACTATGTAGTTGCCTAGATGAACCATAGTGTGCTTTGGGGGACAGAAAGAGCCCTTGTAGAACAGGGAGGGCTTCCTGGAGGAGTTGGTATTGAGTGGGGGGAGGGATTGGAGATGGACCTGGGAAATTGAAGATGTATTTCCTCTCATAGAATTATTGCCATCTCACAGAAACCATATATCATTTACCCTTCATGTAACCTGACAGTTTTGGCCAACCTTCTCCCTCCATCTGCCAAGAATCTTTTATAGAAAGTCTGGTACATGGGGAGAAAGGACATCACCAACCTCCATCCACATATTGGGTCAAATCATCCCTGCCACTGAAAATTGCCACTTTTTCACCCTCTAGGTCTGGGATTGGGAGTAATTATCTGCAGGCTTTCAGCAGATCAGGGTGTTTCAATATCAGTTAAAAGCCAGCAGCTGTGTTTTGCCAAGGTTTGGGGGTGGGGAAGGGTTTCATAATGAAGAATATGGGATAGATAGACTCATAGTGTTAAGGCTAGAAGGGATCTCAGAGGTCATTGAATCCAACCCCCTCATTTTACAGATCAATCAACAAACATTTATTAAGTACCTACTATGTACCCAGCCTCAGTCATCATCTTACTGATTTAGAGCTAGAAGAGACCTCAGAAGTCATCTAGCTCAACCCCCTCATTTTACAGATGAGGAAACTGAGGCACCTGAAACTTAAGTACAAGAATCTGATCATAGATTCTAGACCAAGTGTTCTTCACTTTCTTGTGTCATGGAGCCTTTGTCAGTCTGCTCAAGCCCAAGAGGTCTTCCCATCTCCATTCAGAATAATGGTATAGAATAAAATACATCGAATTACTAAGGGAACAAGTTATATAGGAAGATTATTAATAAGTACTAAAAAATACCCTAAAACTCTAAAACCTCAGCTCCTAGGTTAAGAACTCCTGATAGAGAGCTAGAAGGTACCATAGAGGCAATCTCGTTCAACCCTGTCATTTTACAGATGAGGAGACTAAGACCCAGAATGGTTTCTTTGGACTTGGGAACCATGGCTCTTTTCACTGCACTGTGCTGATGGCCCTGCTTTTTTCTTGGGTATTGCAGGATCTGGGAGGAATTGATTGGGGCATGGGGGACATCAGATCCAGAGGTTGCACGTACAATGGGAAGACTTGGGCTCAGGTCCCAGGTCTAGCTAGCAGTAACTATTGAACTTTGTACATGTGGAGGGAGAGGGGGCAAGAATTATTCAATTTAAGACAGCCTTTCAGATTCTCAAGTACTTTCTTCCTCTGTGCTCTTGTGAAATGGCATATTGGAGAAGGAGTGAGAATCATTCTGCTTAGTGATGGGTATATTCAAGAGGTCACAGGAAAGCAATATTAGGAGGCTGTCATTTTGATGCCAGGATGCTGCTGCTGGACCAAAGGGAGGGGATGCAGATTGGCATCATTCAAGTTTATTGATAGGAGTTTAGAAGGGGAGAAAAGCAATAAACGTGAATGACCCAGAGGGTGTTGGAAAGAACACTGATATTTAACTCCAGCATATCGTTTGGGAGCTTTTGGTAGTGACCTTGAGCCTTTCAATGAAGGAGAGCTTGACACTGTATCTAAGGACCTTTCCATCTGTGACATTCTATGATTCTTTGATCAGAATCCAGGAATGGCTCCTCTCTGGTCTGCCATATTTCACATAGGTGATAACACGTCTACCTGTAGTCAAGGCATGGAAAGACAGATTTCTTAGGTGGCTAGGAGGAAGGAGGGTGGAGGTAGGTAATAAGCATTTATTAAGCCCTTAGGCATCATGCTAAGTACAGAAGATACTAATGGAAAAAAAGAAGAGAGGTTTGCTCTCAAGGAACTTACTTCTAATGGGGGAAAACAACACATACAAGGTTGTTGAAAAGGATGGAGGGAGAAATTATTAGTAATAGAAGAATAGCTAGCCTGGGCCCTTCCCCCAAAATGGAGGCCCAAGAAGGAACTCATGCATGGTAGAAGAGAGCTGGAAAGGCAAAGGGATGTTCCAGAAGGAGAAGGCTAATGAGACAAGATGGTGAAGTCCAAGGAGGTAGCAGTGAAGCTGAGCTCATTGTCATTGTCAATGGGCTCATTGTCATTCAGAAACTAAGAAAAAGTAGGTGAGTAGCTTGAGATTTGAATGTTAGTTCAAAGGCGGGCAGGTTGAGTCCTAGTTTCCTAGTGGAAAGTGTTGAATATTGTAGAACCCCAGGTTGGATATGGAATCAGGAGCTCTGGGTTTGAACCCCAACTCTAATGCTGACTGCCTTTGTAAATGTGACCACAGGCAGGTGTGTGGGGCAATGTGGAATATGGGAAGACCCCTGGTTTTAGAGTCAGAAGACTTGGATTCAAATCCTGCCTCTGACACTTATTAGCTGTGTGACCCTGCTGTCTGTGCCCCAGATAACTCTCTAAGACTGATGCTGAGTAGGAGCTAAAGATTGGCATTGGTAGATGGAATGCACCTACTGAGAATTCCCTATGTAAGGGAAATCACAATTCTAGTTTTTTAGAAAAAAAAAATCCAGGCTCTTTGTTAGATGGAGGAGATACTGAGGCAAAAATTACAAGTCCCTGCCCTCAAGGAGCTTACAGTTTCTTAGGGAATGTTTGTAGTTTGCTGGTTTCTAAACTACTTAGTGCTTGGTTTTCTGTATCTGAAATGCTAGAAATGAAGATTGGATCAATCAGCAAACATTTTTAAGGATGACTTCTGTGCCAGGCACTGTGCTAGGCATTGAAGAGATAAAGTAAAACAGCAGGCCCTGCCCTCAGGGAACTTACATTCTGCTCGGGGAGACAAGTATGTACAAGAGCAGATGGAAGGGGCAGGCACCAGCAGATAAGGGCCTAGAATGGCCTTCTGCAGAGGGAAATGCTTGAATTGAGTCTGGAAAGAAGTCAGAGATTCTGAGAGACAGAGGAGAGGAGGGAGGGAGAGCAGAAACTGGATGGGGGAGGGGACCTCAAACTGAAGTGAGAGCAGAAAGAGGAAGGCCATAGGCAGAAGCTTCCCATCACAGACCCCCCACAGGCAAGGCCTTTTAAATCCTTTTTTATTAGGAAAATAAACCAATTAAATAGCATTGCTGCTTGTAAAATCAGATTTAACAGATTCTGTGGATGAGTTTTCACATTAGCTGTTCCTCGTCCTGAGTGCTGACATATTTGGGGGATGGTGTCTACTGGTGTTTGGTGGCTGAAACCTCACATGAATATAATCTTCCACATCATCATTCTATTCATTCCATAAGCATTTATTAAGCACCTACTGTGTGCCAGGTTCTCGAGATATAAGTATAAAAAATGATATCATCCCTTTTCTCATGGAACTTGCATTCTAATGGATAAGTGTGTGTGTGTACATGTGTACACATGTGCACTTGCAGGCATATACACACATGCACATATATCTCTATAGGTACTGAATAAATATTAAAATAATAAATACAAATAAAAGGTATCAGAAAAGGAAAGCACTAGTAGTTGGGGAGGGGGATCATGAAAGAATGTAGAAAGTAGGTGCTTACATTGTATCTTGAAGGGAGAAAAGTATTCTAAAAGGTGGAAGTGAGGAGAGAAGGTATTCCAGGCATGGGGAATGGCCACTGCAAAGGTGCAATGAGGGAATGGAGTGTCCTTTGCACAAAGAACAGAGAGAAGGTTAGTCTCCTCCTTCCTTCCTTCCTTCCTTCCTTCCTTCCTTCCTTCCTTCCTTCCTTCCTTCCTTCCTTCCTTCCTTCCTTCCTTTCCCTTCCCCCCTTCCCTACCCTCCTCCTAGTCTCCTACCCTCCTTCCCTCTTTCCTTTCCAGTCTGGAAGTCAAGGAATGGGCTACTCATGGGCCCAATCCTGCTCTCACTGGGATGTGAGCTTGGACATTCTCTGTTTCCAACCTGGGCTAGTTCACTCCTCCATAGGTAACCTGATGGCCCCCCATTCCTAGGGGCTCACCACACTAACGCCAGACTTAGCACCAACATTGGATTCAGTTAGCTCCCTGCTTTTCAGAATTCCTGATCTACCAACCTCAGCCTCCCCCACAGCTGGGACTACAGGCATGAGCTACCACGTCTGGTATTTCTCCAAAGAACAGCCATTGCATCCTTGTGTCCCATCCTAGAAACAGGGGGTACTTACCTCATTTTTCATGGAAATGAAAAAGCAAAGCAATAAATTTAAAGGAAAGTAACAGTAGAATTATTCTTTTCCAGGGTGACTGTTGAGGAACAAAGAACTAGTGTTTTGAATCGTGGCTGTTCAAAGCCAAATGGATTTTCTATACTGTGTTTGGCTAAAGCTTTTCTTCTCTACCCTTCCCTTATTTTTCAAATATAAATTAGAGAAGCTCCTGGGGCTGGTTGATATGTAGGGAATATATTTTGTACTGACCAGGCAAACTCCTGGAAGAGGTTTTGTAAGGAGTGTTTTGTCAACCACTAAGTCCTAAACAAATGTTGGTGTTGAATTACTCATCAATGTGAGCACTCCCTTCTGCCTTCCTCCAAGCCTTATCTGATCACCTTTTGTAAGCATTCATTGAGTAGTGTGGGACAGTGGGATCAGAAAAACCTAGA
Source organism: Gymnobelideus leadbeateri (assembly GCA_011680675.1). Taxonomy (NCBI): domain Eukaryota; kingdom Metazoa; phylum Chordata; class Mammalia; order Diprotodontia; family Petauridae; genus Gymnobelideus; species Gymnobelideus leadbeateri. The sequence continues at coordinate 41,713 of WOXC01007048.1, forward strand.
TTCAAGTCCTGCTTAAGACTTTAGCTATGTGACCCTGGGCAAGACACTTAACCTCTCTGTGCCTCAGTTTCCCCATCTGTAAAATGAATGGATTGGACTCAATGGCTTTTAAGGACCCTTCTAGTTCTAAACATATGTTCCTTTATGAACAAGGAGATAGAGTGGTACAGAGGGAAAAGTAGGGAATTGAGAGGCAAAGGCAGTGGTCCAGGATTCAAATTCTGACTCTGTTCATTTGTACTGGTGTGACTTTGGGCAAGTTATTTCACCTCTCTCTCTCTCTCTCTGTCTCTCTCTTCCTCTCTCCCTCCCTCCCTCTCTCTCTCCCTCTCCCTCCTCCCTCCCTCTCCCTCTGTGTTTCTGCCTCTCTCTTTGCTTTTTGGAGGGGGGAAAGCAGGGCAATTGGGGTTAAGTGACTTGCCCGAGGTCACACAGCTAGTAAGTGTGTCATATCTGAAGTCAGATTTGAACTTAGGTCCTTCCTGTGCCACCTAGCTGCCCATTTCACCTCTTTGAATCTCACTTTCCTCTTCTGCCAAATGAGGGGATTGGACTCAGTAGCCTTTGGGAACCTTTCTAGCTTTAAATCTGTGATCTCAAATGTACAGCAAGAAAAGCAGGACAAGTGTTATTATCCCATTTTATGAGCTCAGGAGAGGTAAAGTGCCTTACTCTGTATCAGAAGGCAAATTTGTGAGGCTAGACCAGACGACTTCTACGACAGCAGTAGAAGCTGTATTCCAGCCCCCCATCCCACCTCCCATCCCCAAATTATTTGAGCCTTCTCCTTTATGGTGTCAAGAATAGTCGTTTTTCTTGGCCATATCCACCATGAATGTCATCTCTACCCATCAATCAGTCAACAAGCATTTATTAAGTCACTAGGGATACAGGTGCAAAGATGAAAGTCTTCCCCCACAAGAAACTTACCATCTGGGGTGGCTAGGTGGCGCAGTGAGAGCGCTCGCCCTGGACTCAGAAGGATCTGAGTTCGGATTCAGCCTCAGACACTTAACACACACAAACAAAAACCTAGCCGGCCTTGGGGAAGTTACTTAACCCCAATTGCCCTCCAAAAAGCAAAAAAAAGAAAAAAAAGAAACTTACTGTCTACTAGCAAGGGACAATATGTGCATAATAAGTATATAAAAATATGTACAAGGCAATGGAAGGTGGGGGTGAGGCACAAGCAGATGGGAAAGGGAAAAGTTTCATGTAGAACGTAGTGCTTGATCTCAGCTTTGGAGATGGGGAAGGAGGGAGGGAGTTCCAGGCAGGAGGAAGAAGTGTTGGGAAAGACTTTGGCAGCTTCTCTGGCCTCGAGGAACCAGTGAAGCTGGAACTTTTAGCAGAGGGAAAGTCTGGATGGTGACCATTATCTCTTTCTTTCCTCCTCTCCTCCTCCACATCTGGGGCCATCTCCAGTCTCTCTGGTCTGTATCTGGTCACTGGACCCAGAAGGCTCCAGAGGAGAGAGTGAGGCTGCTGACTTTGCACAGCCCTGCCTCACCTAAATCCAATTAACTTTCAAGTTATGGCACCACCTTCCTGATATCATGGTTAAGAATGAAAGTCAAACAGCAGCTTCCCACCCTCCCTCTCTCTTGCTCTCACTGCCTAATTCTCTTTCTCTTCTGTTTTAATAAAAAATGCATTCTGTGCTCTTCACTGCTAATGAGTCCCCTCTTCTCTCTTTTCTCAGTCATGCGGAGGAATCCCTTTGGAATGGACATCTGTTGTCGGAAGGGCTCCCGGAGCCCACTTCAGGAGCTCTACAACCCCACTCAGGTACGAGCTTTGCTATCACATCTGCAGTTCAGTCTTTGTGCCTCTGACTCAGATACGTCTTGCTGAAGGATTTAAAAGTGGCTTCCTGTTCGGATTCAAAATTTGCTTCCGCCAAGCACAAATTCTCCTTCTTTGGTCTTACTTTACTATCATTCTACTCTGTAGAATGGATCTTTGTGGCCAGAAATGAAAAAGGAAATGTTTCAGAACTTGGTGTGTTATTGAGATATGGTGTTCTACTTATGTGCTGGGCGAGACCAGGATTGGACTAAACTACAGTTTGGATAAAACTACTGTTGTTGTTGCAAGGCCTGCTGGAAAAACATAGAAATGGGAATTTGGGGGTTGCATAGACTGGGTTCATCAGTTGGGTTTTTGGGGGAGCACTACCTCCATCAGAAGGCTGGACGAGGAATTTCATGTGTGTAAGTTCTCCATGTGATTCTAAAATCTAACAAGTACCCATTGAGTTATACCTCACTCAGCTAGCACATTTGGCAGTGCTCAATTATTTGCGTGTTGGGGCTTTTTGTTAAGTGACTATCCTAATAAATCTGCCTCAATGTAGCTTTAACAAGGCAGTAAACGTTTCCAGTGCCTGTTGACTATGAAAAGAGTTACTCTTTGGGATGAATAAATTCCAACCCACTCCATGCCCCTAAGTAGAGGGAGTGAGAACAATATTAGGGGGCCCTAGAGCCATGATGATTAACCCTAAAGATGCCCAGTCATCAGTTGTGGTCAATTTGGATTCTGTCTTTCCCACTCCTTTTCTTTGTTAGAATATGTATTATTAATGCTGAATGTGCTATCACTAAACAGAAAACCAAAGAAAGAGTCTGAGAAACAACAGCTAGGGCTTGAGTGAAAAAGAATAACACCTTTGGAAGTGATGGAGGAAAGTTGAAAATTTAGCCACTTAGTCATGGCCAACCCCGAGGCCCCTTGACATCTGACTTTCCCCTGTCAGAGGTCATCCAGAAACAAAGGAGTGTGCATAGGCATCATAGCTACTTAATCCTTGAACCCTCTCCTGGAACCACTGTGCCAGACCTATAGCAAGCAGACTGTGTTTGGGGCAGGGGAGGCAGGGGGAGGAGGAAGGAGGGAGAATGGAGTAGATCTAAAGACCCAAATAATCTCTTCTGTCTTGTTTTGTCTGGTACTTCTTTCTATTGTACCCATTTTGCTGGGTCTCTACAACACTTTCCAAGTTTTCTAGTTTTAGAATAGATATCTGAATAAAGTAGGTAATTTAGGACCCTTTCTTTCCTTGCTCTATCTCACCCGCAATTACTCTGGGGCTTAAGCTGTCTAGTTTGATTTTTCCCCTTTGATCAAATGAAAGATATGCTTGAAAATCCATTTCAAATTAGAAAAGAAAGAGTTGACATTTATATAAAGTTTACAAAGTACTTGATATACATGATCTTGTTTGATCCTCTTGATTTCACAATAGGTACCATAAGATGTTTCTCTCCCTGTTTTACAGGTGAGGAAACTGAGTCTTAATGAAATGATTTACCCATAGTCTCATAGGCAGGCTTTAAACTTTGACTCCAGGGTTCAAATACATGAGAATCAGAGTTTAACACTTTCCCACTATTCCCTTTGGGGTTTAAGTTGTCTGCTTTGATTTTCCCCTTGCTGAAATTAGCCAGATATTTAAAAACCAACTTTGAAGATTGAAATATCTGATTTATCTTTCCACAATGAACAAATTCTTCCAGTAATCCAATCAAACAATAAACAGTCAATGTATTAAGCCTTTAGACAGTGCCAGGCACTGGGGATATGAAGACCGAACTACATCCTAGTCTCAAGAACATTCTGTTCCATTTGGGGAGATAAGTACATGTAACCCCCCAAGTGTGTCATCTAGGTACTGTGTGGACATAGCAAGCCAGGGAAGTTTTTGTTTAGGCCCATTTTGGTTCATGGACTATTCGATGGTAGACAATGAGAGACAGGTCCTTTTATTTAGCTTTCCTTTTGGATACAAGTTGGGTGCCTAAGAATTTAAAGGGAGCATTTTTGCTCGGGGATGAAGGGAAGCATGGGATGATTTGCAGATGTTAACCATTTCTATCCGTCCGTTGATATTTTCTGTTCTCAGGCCATTTTGTTCTTCCAAATAAAGCTATCGATTTGCTCCCACTTTTCTGACTGGGCTTATATGGGGAACACATGGCCAAGCAATTTTGTGACTGGGGTCAGGTGTTTGGAATATGATGAAAAATGCAAATTAAAAAATAAGTCTTCCCTTCTTCCCTTTAAACAATTGGTTAAGGAGAAGTAGTTTTTATTTTATTCTTCTTATGGAATATTCTTTGCTCCTACTAACACTCAAATCAACAACTTCATCAGTGCATCCATCTATTAGTTACAGAAAAGGAATGTGGAAAAATAGACAGGCCAGTAACTGTTGGTGTTCTCATTTCTTTTTTTGGCATCAATAAGACCAACTCCCTTCCCCCCCCCCCCATGTGACTACTTAGGAACTTGCTTATTGCTTGAGGATAGATTCAGCTGCCACCAGGTACTAGCCATCTACCAAGACATCTACATGTAGACTCTTGGTGGGACTCCCTTTTCCCTCACACTTGCTTGTCTAAACTTCCTTGTATGTCTTCTGCTCTCTGGACTTCCTAAGACTTTAAGTACATAATCTATGCATGCATTACAGCTGGAGGGGACCTTCGAGACCATCTAAGCCAAGCTCTCTTTCTGTAGGTGAGGAAACTGAAGCCTAGAGAAATGAAAGGATGGTAGATTACCAGCTGGAAGTAACCTTAGAGAGGTCCTCTAGTCCAATCACTTCATTCTGCAGGTGAGGAGAATGAAGGACATCAGTTGGTTTTCTGAGAGCATCTTGAGCTAAGAGTACACTCAACACAGGGGCAGGTAGGTGGTGTAGTGGATAGAACATGGGTGGAATCGAGAAGACTTATCTTCCTGAATTTAAATCCAGCCTAACTGGGTGGCCCTGGGCAAGTCACTTAACCCTCTTTGTCTCAGTTTCCTCATCATAAAATGAACTGGAGAAGGAAATGACAAAGCACTCCAGTATCTCTGCTAAGAAAACCCCAAATGGGGTCACTGAGAGTCAGATATGACTGAACAACAACACTCAGCATAGTTTCTTCATGAAGGAAATATAGGAATATCATTTTAATTTTTTGTCAGTATTCTGACCAGACAGCACCCCCACCCCCCACCCCACCCCATCCTTTGCTTTTTCTCAAGCCACGATTCTGTCCTACTCCTCCGCAAGCCTGGCTGACAAGCTGCTCTTTTTTTTTTTTTTTAAGAAATCGTGAAGTTAATCTGGGCTGCTTTGGGGGGATGTGGTGTAGAACCGGGAGAAGAGAGGGAACCCATTTCTCCTTCTGGGCTTCAGTTCCATATGATGAGACCTTTAAAACTTAACACCCAAGGTGGCTCAGTCATATTCTGCCAGCTGTCTTTCCCTGCCAGCCAAGCCACCAAAAATGTAAAAATGGACAGCCAACCAGGAGTGATGTGATCATAAGCACTAAACTCCCCTTTGTTACTTGGAGATAATTTTGTTCTTGGTGATGCAATTTTCTCTTGGTCCTCTCTTTGCATTTACCTTAAAAGCTGACCTGGGTTCACTTATTCGTGTGACCTTGGGTAAGTCAATTCCACTCTCTCTCAACCTCAATTTCCTCACCTTGAAAGTGAAAGTATAAAAGATCCCATCTAGTCTAAATCCTGTGGCAAATAAAAAGAAAAAAAATGTCTTTTAGCGGAAGGGAACCAGTGTTGACTTGGGTGTTAGGAACGAATAGCGTAAGAAGACGAGTAAAGCTGAGTTTCAGGAGAGAATTCCATGTCAATGGATGAACAAGGGCCAGAAGCCCTTCCAGGAAATATGTTACAATCTTCTTTTATATCCTCAATTTTCTTATTTTATCTCGAGCCCCTACTGTTCAAGAGGAAAAAAAGAAAGTTGGCAAAAATGATATTTGTATCGGGTATTCTTAGAAAAAAAAAATACCACCACTGGGTGTCTTGTAATTTTCCCCATTCTGTGCTGTCTCCCAAGTCTAAATATAAAACCTAATTGCTGATCAGATCCACCAACAGCAAGTTACTGACAGTTCAGTAGTTGCTGATTGCATATTTGAGGGCTGAGTGTATCTGTGGGCAGTCCTGCTTCTGACCAGACTCAGCTGGCAAAGCAGAGCTGAGTTGCTAGCAATTAATCAGACATAATAATCCCATGTGCAAGAGTGGCAAAAACTGGCCCTTCCTTCTCCCCGGTCCCCTTCGCTTCTCTCTTTGGGGGATAGTTTTTAGGACTATAGGAGACTAGATTTAAACCATCTGGTCCGTACTCTCTTTTTACAGATGTGGAACTGAAACCCATGGAGGTGACAGGATCACATATTTAGAGTTAGGAGGTACCTTAGAGGCCTTTGAATCTAACCCCATCATTTTACAGATGAGGGAACTGAGGACCAGAGAAGTCCAGTGATTTGAACAAGATGGGTACAGGAGATAAAGTGCCAAATTGGGTATTGGAGGACCAGTGTTTCAAATCCTCACTCTGTCACTTCTTGTATGGACTTGGTCGAGTCCCTGGGCCTCGGTTTCCTCATCTGTCAAATGAGTCAGAGGGTAATTTGCATAATCGCTGGTCCCTTCCAACCTTTTGTCTGTGACCCTGTGCTAAGAGTCAATTAGTAAGTAGCTGAACTGGGATTAAATTCCCAGTTCCTCACTTTCATTTGCCGTTGTGTTTTCTTTCTACCACACAACCTTTAATTGCTTGATGGTTTAATCCATTCTGTTCAAGTCGAGGGAGGATATAAAGGTCCCTTTCTGCCCAATGCCCCACCCCCATTTATACCAATCCAAGAAAAGGAGACCTGACCTAAGACCCTCCAAGGTTCTGTTATGGTAGAAGAAAGTTTGGCCATCTTTGGCCCCAGTCTGTTTTTCCCAGAAATGCATGTAATTAGTCATAAGAATGCCATTGAAAAGAGTGGGGAGGATCCAGCATTAACTCATCCCCACTGCTGGGAAAATATCTCAGTGCATATTTTTATTGATGGGTCATTGTTTTATCTTCATATGGCCCACTTAAAAATATTGAAATGATTTCATTGTAATATTAAAAAAAAAACATTTTCCCCATCTTCCGAATAGGGGTGTATAAGTACAAAATCAATATCAATCAATTAATCAACATTTATTAAGTGCCTAATATGTGCCGGGTATTGTGGTAAGCAATGGGTATACAAAATGAGACAAAAGATAGTCCCTGCCCTTAAGGGGCTTGCAATCTAATGACTCAGGATAGCGTCACTGTTGGGTGACTGACCAATGCCTGTGGCATGCTGGGAATCACTTTGGTTCTGGAATCAGGAGACATGGAATTGATTCTACCCTGATACTTGCTATTCGTGTAACCTTAGGTAAGTCACCTGATCTTGCCAGGCCTCAGTTTCCCCTGCTGTAGACCTGATGTTTCTGTGATTGGATGGTTCTACTGATTTGTTTCCTTCCATAGACAGTGTTCTAGCCACTTCATTTTTTTTGTTCTCTGCTGCCCACCATACTTGGTTTTTTATTTCCACATTCTGTCTTTGCACAGGTGGCCCCTGTATACCTGGACTGAATGTGCTGCTCACCACCATCCCGTGCCATGCCTAGCTTCCTTCAAGGATCCCATTTTGTGTCACCTCTTACAGGAAGCCTTCCCTGATCCCCATAGTTGGTAGTGCTCACTCTCCACTCCAGATTATCTGCATAACCCAGAGATTACTGATATCTGTAAATACTGTACCCCCAATAGAATTTCATCCATTTTCCACTTTGTCTTATGTTTTTATACCCCCAGCATCTAACATAAGTGCTTGATAAATGTTTCTTGGATTGAACAAAGTCAAGGACAGTATGTTTTTTATGTGTATTTTTATATCTTCCGTTTGTTTATTACATTCAATTCCAAAGGTTTCCTTCTCCCTCCTCCTCCCTCTTGCAGAGAGCTCTTATTAAAAAGTCCATATTTTAAGAACCATGTTTTCAAGCTCGATGTGGTAGCTGGAGGAATGTTTTGCTAGGACTGGAAGTCATGTCTTCTGAGGACCAGTTGAAAGCTGTTAGTTTCTCTAGAGGAGTGATGATTTATTTGGGGGGTGGGGGTGGGAGAGATACCTGCCAAGTGAATTAGACCTGTTCTCCTTGACATTAAAGGATAGAACGAGGGGTGGTGGGCAGAAGCAACAGGGAGATCTTTACAAGTAAAAACTTCCTAATCAGAACTGCTTAGTGAGATAGTGATGTGAGGAGATGACTACACTTGCCTTCTATGGAATGTCTGTCACTGAGGATCCTCAATTAGTAGCAGGAAGATTCCTTGTTGAAGACAATTATGGGGGGCTTCCCTTAGTCAGGTAGATTGGGGGCATACTAGAAAACCTTTGAGGTCCCTTTTGACTGTAAACTGTGCTTATCTTGTTTTAAAATTTTGATGCTTCCTATAAGGAATTCCCACGATGGAAACTCTATCCACTAGTACAAATTAACAACTCATATGCGATTTATAGTCTTGGAGAAATGCCTAGGGGAGCAATGAGAGAGTAAATGCTTTGCCTACCATACCACAGTCAGTATATGTCAGAGGCAAGGTCTGAACCCAGGTCTTTCTCTCTTCAAAACCAATCCCCGACTCCATGCTGCTTCTCTCACATGGCAAATACTCCCTTAGGAATAAGAATTAAGGAGGAAAAAGGATCCTCTTCTCCCAAGTGTGGTGTGTGAACAATGATGAGTATCAGCCCCACATGTCAACCTTTAGAAAGAAGTAAGGTGTGTGTCAAAAAAGCAGCCGTGCAGACTCTGGTCAATTAATAAATGAGGAGTACATCTAATTACCCTGCAGCAGGACAGCAGCTGTCTACCAGCCAAATAGGAATTAATTGATTTACTTGTAGACTGTCTCCTTATGCAAAGATATTAGTTACTGTCAGGATAGTAGAAGAGCAGCTGGCTGGCAAACACGAAATATTGCATTAACCTCACTACGCAGACGGTGCTGGGGAGAACCCTCTATTATTAATCACAAATTACAGGAGATGATCATGGCCCATCCAGATGCAGGGGAAGGATTCGACTACTTCATCCCACTCATGGTCTGACGTTTCCTGGAAGCTGTCCCAGGTTTCTAGTGAAGATGTTGATCAAACCAGAGCTAGCAGTGACTTCATGGAGGTATGGTCCAGGGTGCACAGCTTGTTTCTTTTTGTTTCTTTTTTGCTTTTTTGGAGGGGTAAGGTAGGGCAATTGGGGTTAAATGACTTGCCCAAGGTCACACGGCTAGTTTTTTGTGTTAAGCATCTGAGGCCGGATTTGAATTCAGGTCCTCCCAACTCCATGGCTGGTGCTCTATTCACTTCACCACCTAGTTGCCCCTCATGACTTGCTTCTTGATGTAAGGATGTCAGTAACGGTTGCTGCTTAGGGACTAGGCAAGGCAGGGAGAGGAGTTAGACGGGTCCAGGGAGGCAACCCAAGTAATCCTTGAGAGAAGGCTACTTCCAGACCTTGTGAATATTCCTAAGGAGGGTAACTGAGATAAAAAAAAGGATGTGGAGTTCCTGTCATAAGAGGACCAACTGGGGAAAAAAAGTTTTAGTTGGGAAAAAGAAGAGGGCTCCCTTCTGAATCTACCCTTCCCAAATGATACTCAAGGGTTGAATCCCCTGGGGAACTACTGCCCCAGGTTAAAGGTACTCTTGTAGATCTTCCATTCTAAGCTATAGCTCACAAACCCCCACTGTGATCTCTCTTGAATCCCAAAAGGAACATAGTTTAAAATTTTGGTGATTTCATTCATGTAAGAAACTCCCAGGATAGAAACAGCACCCAGTGACACAGATCACAACTCATCTTCATTTTATAGTCTTAGAGAATTGCCTTTGGGTCATTAAGAGGTTAAGTACTTTGCTTTGGGATTTAGTAAGCCCCAATGGGTTCACTTTCACCATTCAGCCGGAGGATACCATTAGCTCAAAGTGGAAGCATTTGTTGTAATAGAATAGTAAAGGAATATCTTTCCTGGGACAACCCTTCAAATACATGAAGGCAGCCCTTTGGTTCCCCAGCTCTAAGACATTTTTCCTCTTCTGTGCCTCTTTCAAATCAGCTCTTCCTTTTCTGTCTCATCAGAATCATTTGCTGCACCATTTTAATGTTCCTGATCCATCATCCCTAAGCTAGAACTTGTCTGAAGACTTTCCTTCCTCCATGGCTAAGTGAGTTATGGAAACTTCTTAGCTCAACCTTTAGCTAGTCTTAACTCTAGTCATCAGAACTGTAACTAGGGTGAGGCAACTGAGGTTTTGCCCCCAGAACAGCAACATTTAGAGCTCTTAAAAATTTAATGAATACACTCCTTCAGCATCACAGAAGACCCTAAACAAATAACTTTATCCTCTTGCTCAATTCCTTATTCCTCATATGACTTTTATATCATGAATTACGAAGTTGCTTTGAGGACAAGAAGTTTGCCCTGGAAAGAAAGATGGTTGGCTATGGGTTGGGCAGATACCCTGTGTTCATGGCCCACAATGCAACAGTGCATTTATTAAGAGAAAGGGAGGATGGTATTTAAAATCAGTCCAGTGGAATTGAAGCTATCAGCTAAAACCTTTATAAAGGTTTATAAAACATTAAAAAAAAAGAAAAGAAAAAAAGGTTCTCCCATGGCCAGAGGGAAAATGTCAGCTTCTGTTTGAGAGAGAGCACATGTGCTCTATCACCGTGGGACACAGGGCATGGATCTCATAAAGGGAATTGTTGCCCCCTCTTAACTTAGCATGCTCTCCCTTGTTTTATACACTCCAGCAAGTAGGGTTTCTATGGCAGGTGTGCTGTGCTGGGGAGGAAGTAGCCAGCCTCTGCTCAGCGTGTTTCCCAAGGGAAGCCAACTGGATGCCATCACCTCCTCTCACAGCTGCAGAAGACACGTGCCTTTGGGCAGAAGTTGAATGAGGAATTGAAGGCAATTCTGTGGCTATTGGGAGCTGCCAGGGGCTGAATTCTCCCATGCCCTGTGCCCTGCCTCTTTTAACTAGGATGTACAAGGGAGGGATGACTGATTCTTTCTTTCGTGAATCAGCTATTGTTCAGCCAGGTTATCCAGATACTTGTCAGGGAGATGTCCTGGGTTCAGGGGGTGAGGGAAAAGGCAGCGGTGGGCGGGGGGGAGGGGGGGGAAGGGACCAGTCCTGGTTCTTCCAGATCAAGGTTCTTTCAGACTGAGCTCTTGCCATCCCATTGCCTTCCCCCATTAGGAGATGTTGGGGAGTCCAATGCCCCTGCCGAAATGCCTATTGTTTTCTTTCTGGGTTTTGGAAAATGTGAGACAGACCGGAAACAAATCTAGAAGCTCTTGCCCAGGACAAATTGTAAAATCATATATTTATAGCTAGAAATGGCACCAGAGACCATTGAATCTAACCCACTCATTTTACAAATGAGGAAACTATGAGGCAGGGAGAGGAGGGTGGCAGTTTGCTCAGGGGCACACAGGGTCAGTGGCAGAGCAACACCTTCTATGTTGAAGGGTGCTTCTTTCTTCTGGTCTCAGATCTTCCTGGCTAAAAAGCCACCTTAAAAGCTAGCCGTAATCATCATGGATTGGAGAGCAATGCCATCAGTTATTAACACGAGACTTTTTCCCACTAGATTTTAAGCTCCTTGAGGGCAAGGTCTGTGCTTAGCATAGACCTTAATACAGTGCTGGGCACACAACAGGCATTTAATAAATGTCTATTGATCTATTGATGATTGATTTATCTCTCTCTTTGATGATTCAGCCTTAGCCATACCATCTCTTTGCTTCTTGAAATTTCATTTGCGAGGCAGGAAGTAGTTCCGTGACTAGTTATTTATTTTCATATCTGGCGACCAGAGACAGGATGTTAATAGGTAGATAAGCTGCCCAGGACAAGTTTTGCAGAGCTAGCTTCAAGCTGATTTGCAAGCATCTCACAAGATGACCTTTTTTGAAAACTCCTTTTTCTACCACTGAGGAATGGTAGTGATGGCATAGCTTCCATTTGGGATGATAGGAAGTAGGTCTAGAAGGAATGGTAGACATCACCCTTTGGATGTCTGGCCCTTTTCATAGAGATCTGGGGTTCAAACAGCTCCTGGGCTGCCCCCACCCCAGCCCCAGGACTCCCATTGTGTTGCCACCCAGTGAATATTTCAGGGTACCATCAATTCAGAATTGAGATAGACCATAGAGATCGACTAAGGAGACCCCCTCATTTTGCAGATGAGGAGCCTAAGGTTCAAAGAAGGGAAGTTTCTTGCCCAACATCATGGGGTTTTAAATAGCAGAGACAGGATTCGAATCCAGATCTTGTGACACTCATTCCCACGCCCTTTCCACTGCACCATACTACTGCCTCTCCAGTGTTTGCTTTTCAGCTTTTGTCAAATAGAAGAGGGAAGACACCATAGTGTAGTGGAAAGAGGGATGGATTTGGGTTCCAATCCCACTTAAGATGTATATGGCCTTAGGCAAGTCTCACCTACTTTCTAGTTTCCTCATCTCTAAAATGAGGGGCTAGGAGTGAATGATCTTTGTATTGTAAAGCTGCATTTCTATGTGCTTAGATCTTAGCATGCAGCCTAGCCTTTTTCTAGGTCCATATTAAATTACTGCTTTGAAATCTGGGGTGGAAAAAGTAGAGAGAAAATTGCAAGAGAATATCTTTAAAAAAGCAAACATGATCTCTTTCTTCTATATATGGGATCACAAGGCCATAGATGTAGAGATGGAAGGGACCTTGAACACCATCACGTCTTCTCCCCTTACTTTGCAGAAAGGGAAACTGAGGCAAATGAACTAAGTGACTTGCCCAGGGTCACACAGCTGTCTGAGGCAAGATTTGAACTCAGGTTTTCCTGAATCCAAGTCCAGTGCTCTAGAAAGTTTATACATGCCTTTTAAAAAAGATTACTATCGGGGCAGCTAGGTGGCGCAGTGAGTAGAGTCTCGGCCCCGGAGTCAGAAGGACCTGAGTTTGGATCCAGCCTCAGACACTTAACGCACACACAAACAAAAACCTAGCTGTGTGACCTTGGGCAAGTTACTTAACCCCAATTGCCCTCCAAAAAAAAAAAAAGATTACTATCTCAGTTTTTTTCTGACACCCAATGAGCCCTTTCATAACAAAAACAAACAAAAAAACCAATGAAACTGACCCCCCATGGTGTTCTCACCTGACGTGTATATGCCGATCTTTGCCTGTCTCTAGGATGGGGAGTTCTTTGGGACCAAGATTGGTCCTTACAAACACTTTGCATTTGGCTTCATTTGGATGTCCTTTTGTTTTCGTTGCTACTGTCACTGAGTTTGTGGTTAAGACGTTCCTTCTCTAGCATTTCCCCGTGAAGGAATCAACCCCCAGCGAATTAGCAAGTAGAGGCTGAGCTGCCTACGAACGTCCTCACA